>JAJOZX010000258.1:172500-390000 GCA_023014485.1 Bathynomus jamesi | reverse complement strand
GGTAGTCAATTTCACAGAGTTTTCCCAGCGGACCAGTGAAAGCAGTGGGACTTTTGGTACTGCCATCAAGATGCTTGAAAACAGCTCTGAAAGGAAGCTCATTCTGATGGAGTGAACAGCCAATGGTGTGCAATTTCCGCTCAATTTTATTTTCCAGAGCTGTTACAAGGCCTCCCTCCCAGCCAGTGTTTGTATTTGTGTTGTCAAGGAGGACAGCTTTCAGGGTATGAACACTGTTAAACTCCTCCAAGACACTAGCAACTTCTTCACCAAGAAGAACTCCAGTCGCACCTTTAATTGGGATGACTCTGTGAGTAAGATATGTTCTACTTTCAGTTCCCGGCTCCTTTGTGAAAGTCAAATGGTGCTCTTGTCCCTTTCCTTTCTTCAGCTTAGTCTCCCCATTTTCATCCTTAACTTCTCTGTACAGCAAAGTGTCCTTGTCAACTTTCCCATCAACCCCAATACAGACTAACTTTTCCAGACCCTCATTGTGCTTTTCATCACTTTTCACTTTCATTCTAGCTTTTTCCCTGTTCATTTTCGATTTATCAACTATTATCTGTTTCACATCAAGGCCAGGCTTAATTAAGCAGGTCCATAGCTTGTAAGTCCAGGAGGAAGGTATTAGCAAGACTTGCCCCAAGATTGGAAGAAACATCACCCCTGATCAGTTCCATGGCATATCTGGGGGTTTTCAAAAAGCTGTAACCTCCACTTGGGTGCCTCCTTGGCTTGAACTCTTCAGCTTCACCACCAGATGGCTGAAATGAAAATAAAAAATAAATTACTGAAACGAAAATGGGGGAAAATAGGGGAAAAAGTAGGGAAAAAAAGGGGTAAAAATCGACGAAAATGGGCGGAAATAAGAATAAATTACTCAAACGAAAATGGGGAAAAAAAAGTGGGAAAATAGGGGGGAAAAATGGGTAAAAATTCAGGTAAAAAGTCGGCGAAAATGGGCGAAAATAATAATAAATTACTAAAGCGAAAATGGGGGAAATAGGGAAAAAAGTAGGGATAAATTTGGGTAAAAATGGGATAAGATATAAGAAAAAAAATATATTACCTCTCCTGATTCTCCTGAGCTGGATTCAAAAGAAATATCTTGTGAAGGTGTGGAGGCAAAAGTGGCCAAATCCACTTCCTGCTGCTGTTGAATCTGGCTTTGTAATCTTTCTGCTTCAGCTGCAGCCCTCTGGTCTCTCTTCACAGCAGCTTTATCCACAGATCCCAGCTGGAAAGAGCCCTTGGGGCCTATTTTGGCCCTCTAATCTCTCAAGTATTCCCTCTCCTCTACTGGAATCTGAAATATTAAAGTATATTAAATAGCGGATCTAAAATAAGAGATAAAATCCTGAAAAAAAATTGATTATTAATTTCTATTACCAGAGGGGTGGAAAGGAAGATTACAGGAGGAAAATGCGGATATTTTTCAATTACAAGCATTGAATTTCCTTCCATTTAAAAGGCACCTAATCGCACTAAGTTAGGCCAGTTAAAAGTTAAAAAAATAATAGCATTACCTTCTTACTGGGAGGACAAGTGCAGATTATGTGCTGTGTTTGGCAATTTTCTTTCTTGCACTTCACAGCATTGTCATCACAGGGACGAACAGGTAGCTTACAGGTGCAAGCAGAAATGTCAAAAAGTTTATCCAGCTTTTCCTCCAGATTCTGCTCCTGGACTGTAGAGAGAGATTTCCTGTTTATCTCTTTTGCTTTCTTGAAGCACACTTTATCCACCAATTTCACTATATAATATTCCTCATACAGGGGCAGCTTGGGTTCACTGCCTGCCAGATCTCAATCACATCCTTTGCTATTTAGCAATATCATAGTCTTTCAAGTCCGGGTGGCTGTTTGGAGGAAATAACTGTACTGAATAACTTGGCGGAGGGTAGGAGGCTCTGTTTTATCCAAAGGAGAAGGCTGGCCACTGAATTTTTTGGCACTATCACTTCGAGTTAACACTGCAGACTCCGTTTTTTACCCATTTTTATGAAATATCTGAAAATAAACCCAATTAAATGAACGCATCATAAAATAACTTAATTTAATACACATTTTATAGGTAAATATCATTAAAAAATACAAAATAATACACTAATAAACATCTATAATGCATTTACAATAAGTTTCAAGCATCGTTTTGTTAAAAAAGCCGAATTTTAATTGATTATTTTGATGAAATAAGGTCCGATATTTTGTTTGTTTACATTGCGCGAATGCCGCGCGCGCGATTTTACGGGTAAAATTTGCAATTTTACAACTTAAAAATAATTAACAATCCTCAAAAAATACAATCATTTTCACAAATATGAGTTGGTGCAACGTTTTTTATACATTAATACCTTTCTATCTAGACTAGTCCAAGATCACAGTTCCGAAATCAACCTACCCTACATATATATATATATATATATATATATATATATATATATATATATATATATATGCCCGGTTAGGTAAACTGAATGCCCGGTTAGGTTAATTGAATGCCCGGTTAGGTCAACTGAATGCCCGATTAGGTTAATTAAATGCCCGGTTTGGTCAACTGAATGTCCGATTAGATTAATTGAATGCCCGGGTAGGTTAATTGAATGCCCGGTTAGGTTATTTGTACGCCCTTGACGATTGGTTAGGTTAAGTCGTGATATTTTCTTAAAGCTAACGAAAATATCACGACTTAACCTAACCGGGCCCGTCGCCAGCCGAAAATATTTGGAGGGGCACCTGTGTTTATTAGGGGGGACACCTCCTCTATAACCATAAACACAAAAAAAATCATAATCGAATAATTTTTATTCAGTACTAGGTACTTATAGGCAGGCAGTGGAATACACGAGACAAGGTACCGAAGGTTCTACACACTTGTCTTAGACTTACGATTCTGGTCTAGGGTATCCGAGCGTTTAACTTTATCTAGGCTAGACTAGGAAGAAACGTAAGCTATAAACCTAGCTGCTTTAGCCTACGTTAGTGTGATCATAGCTTTTAGAACGGGTATACAAATACAAATACAAAAGTAAATTACAGGAAGTGGCTGAATTGCCAGTCATTGGAGGTACTTGGTATAAGCCACTTCTTAAGCGACATCGTTTAGTACAAACATTTCAAATAAAATAACGTCATATTATCACAGTACCTACTATTTTTTCTGGGGGGGAGGGGCCACCAACTCAATTTGGGGGGGGCCTGTCACCACCTGCCCACCCCCTTCACAACGGGCGTGAACCTAACCAATCGTCAAGAGCATACAGATGACCTAACCTGGCATTCAACGAACCTAACCGGGTATTCAATAATTTTACCATAGGTTTCGATATATATATATATATATGTTAACCCCTCCGTCTATGGCCCGGGGTGGTTCGAAGTCGACGGGGGTTCTAGTTAGGTGGCAGCAACGGATGTGTGACTTACAGTAGTTTTCTTCGATATTACTCTCCGAGTTCTTCTATAGTGGCTCGGAGGACTCTGATAGACTTACTAAAAAATGCTGAAGGTTCCGGATTCTTCTTATAGCGTATCCGGAAAGTTTAATGACTAAGTTCTTCTGAAGAGAGCAAGGCTCGAAGGATAAGATAAAAAACTATCTTCAACTGTAAATTTACTGCTAAAATGTACAGGTAGTGCTCTGCCTCTGAATTAGCTTCTGAATGACAATGGAACATTTTTACTGGGTTTATATACCCAAAAACTGCTAGCATCATTATTATTAAATGCTAAAAGGCTGTATTATTTTTGCGCAATATTCAAAAGTAAAGTAAATTTTTAGCTGTGGTAAGGCTTGAACGAGTAAACAAAATATTTGAAGACGAAACCATATTTTTATCTTAAACCGCGACTTTTCAGATCTGATGTTATCATGATCTGTCAAGTTAACTAAAAGTGGAAATCGGATTATGCATCTTTACACTAAAATATGCATATGAGTAAAATTTTAAGGTTTAAGATGTACAGTTTTAATGCTTAGGCAAGACATGATCTCATCTTTTATAACGAAAGGAATGTATACAAAATATGAACATTGCAAAGCTTAAGCACGATTCCTTATTAAGCGAAATCTAAAAAAATGATTATGAGATTTTAAAAAAACAACAGGTCACCAATTATTTGGCAAAGTAGAAAGCAAATCAAAAATTTTATCCAAACTCGCGTTGGGCGATTTTGGTCCTTATGTAAAAATGAATACACACACGTACATACATATGAGTATAGGCATTATATAAAGTTAAATATATAAGAATATACAGGATTATATAAATACATGAACCATATAACATGAATTTTTAAAAATGGATACTTTTTCTTAAAATGGATACAAGAACTATATAAATGAATACAAGAATTACATGAAGAATAAGATAGTATAGGAATATGGGAGTTATTTATGGTTCATTTTTACAGGGCTCTTCCCTCTAGAATGATATTAATATAATAATGTAACATCCTAACTAATGCTAACTAGATGATAACTATTGGTTTTATAATACAGATTTATATATACAACATAAGTCGGGTGGTTAAGTCTAGTTCACGTGGTCTGGGTACGCACTCTTGGTCGTGCATAAATAGTTTCATGTTCCGTGTCACTTGGTTTTCTTTGTTCCCAGAATGATCTTTTCACCACAAATATACCGAGGATAATAGCACATACAATAATGATACTGACGGCAGATGTTGAGAAAATGGTTACCTGTTGTAGTATTTGTAAGAGGTTGTTTTGGTTATCATCCGAAATTTTAAACCGGCTCAATTGATCATTCCATTCAGGGGCATGTAGTTCGGGTAGGATGGTTACAGGTTTTATGGAGAGATTTAAGATCTCTATGACGGGTTTAAATTTAATTTGCGACGGGAATGGGTATGAGTTATTAAGGGTAACCTTATACGGGTTGTATATTTGGAGGGCTTTTGAACGCAAGGAGCAACCAATTGGTAGCCGAATAACCATAGGGATTGTAATGAGGGAATAATTCGATGGACACTCGAGAGTAGCGGCAGTCCTGTTCGCGAAGGAAACCCAGATGTCTGGTCCAATTCGTAGTTGGATGGTTTTAGGGGAATTAAATTTTTTAAATGAACATACGGGGGCATGCCGGTCACGAATTAAATCGATAAAGCAAGACCTAGTAGTTGGAAGAATAACTGGTTTGAGTGGAGGGCAGACGAGTTGTTTATTTGGTTGCGGGAATCGGCAATGCCGGACGTCGCTATCTGACATCATAGAATAAGCTGATAGATCTTTGGTGAGGAAAAGGTAAGGTGGTACGGTGGGTAAATACAATCGATAGACATTAGAGTTATTTTGGTAGGGTGTTGGGAAAGGGTGAAATTTATATAGTCATAAGTGAGGACATCGAAAAATGGTATAATTATGAGGTATGTGTAGGGGCGCGGTCCATGTACAGTCCAGGTGTATTCTAGAAATTGAGGGTAATTAGTGTGGTTGAGTGGGAATATGGGTGATAATTTTAATTGTGACTGGGCGGTGTGAATCAAGGACTGAAGTATTTCCCATGGAATTAGGGTGGAAAGAGTGATTTTTCCATGGGCTAGCTGGGTTGCACGCAAAACCTTGGAATGAATCGTAGTTATTCGTTGTAAGTATTTATCGATTAGGGTTACTTGTAGGTTCATTATCTCTATTAATTCTAGATATCTTTTGTGTTCTTTGTATTGAGCTAACATGGATTCAAGGTATGTGAATCTGTCCGAAAGGGAGTGAAGGAAGCGATTGTTTTCGTGTAATGACCTAATAGTTTGTTCTAACATGTGTCCATTATATTGTCGATTTCGCGCGAAGAGATTCAATTTAAGTTCAATTCTTTTAATATCTTCTTCGGTTGCTAATCCGAATAAACCTTTGAACAGTTTCCCTCCTATATCTATCAGTCCCCTTTTACTTCTTTGGTTAAAGTTTTCTGAATTTTTAGTTTGTTTGTATCCATGGTAAGGCTAATATTTCTGATAGGGCGCGTGCTGTAGTTTGAATATTTTCGAGGGTATTTTCTAACAGAACGCGACTAATCTGATCTTTTCCTTGGAAAGAATTCTGGACTTTACTTTCAAACGTTTTTAATTGGGTTTGTATCTGAAGGAGATTGATTTTAATTCTAGCAGGGGGTTGCAAATTTATATAAAGGTCTGCGTGCCCTTTCAAAAATTTACCTTCTGCAAGTTTTTCTATAACAACTCCGGTAGAAATTTTAATGCTAGGTCTACAAGAGTAAATAATTTGGAAAATTATAAGGGGGACAATTTTATTCATTTCTACGCCTTAAGTTATACGGAGCTGGGGGTAGTTGTGTGGATACTTGTGTGGATACTTGTGTTTGTGGGCGAAGGGGTCGGCCAGTGCTGGACTTACCTATAAGCTAAATAAGCTATAGCTTAGGGCCACACACCCTCGGGGGCCTCATTTTTTTAAATATATTTTTATTTTATCATTAGTTTTTATTCTTTAACACTAATTCATCAAAAATTATATATATATGTATATATTATTTTTTCTTTATCATTAACATTAATATAAAAAATAATAATTATAGTAATAATGACATTATTTTAAATTTTTTTACCCGAATTTTTTTAGAGAAGGGCCTCAAATTTCATATAGCTTAGGGCCTCAGCAGGTGAAAGTCCGGCCCTGGGGTCGGCCTCGTTTTGGTGGCAATGGGGGTCGACCGTTGAGCTCGGATTCTGAGCGGGTTCGTTTCTTATGTGAAGGTTCTAGTTCACGTGGGTGATGCATTTGCGGGCGGTATGTAGGGTCCGTGCGTCGATCATCAATCGGCGAGGGTGGTGACAGAGGAGATGGTGGAGTTGGAGGAGATGGTGGAGTTCCACTGAGTGATCCTCTCGAAGGGGTTTCTCCAGGGTCTGGGTCCGATGGGACGCTTGGCTCTGGGGCCTCCTCTTGTTCAGAGATTGCCTCGAGTAATGGTGGTATTACGAGGTACCAATCTTCGTCATGAGTAGCGGTTCCCGCGGTGACCACTTCAGTTTTTTGATCCCTGCCCGATTTGTTAATATCTTGACCTTTTGAAGGATAGGCGGCTCGAACGCCTGGCAGCTGTTTTTTGGGAAGGTGTTGTTCGGAAGCTATCTTCAAATTGTCAGCGTGAATGATCTTTAGTTTGGAATGATCCCGGAGGTCGAGGATTTCATAACGATTTTTTCCGAGGTTTTTCATAATCCTATATGGGCCATCCCATTTTGGGTATAATTTGCGATGAGCACCTGGCGGTTTCACGCTCTTCAGATAACATCGCATACCGACGATTATAGTCCGTTGACGGGGATGACGCCTATGTTGCTCTTGCTCCATCTGTTGGTTTCGTTGGTCGAGGGCATAGCGGATTATGTCAAAAATCTTGAAAGATCGTTCAGCTAGTTGCTGATTTGCTTCTGCCATTTCGGAAGATGTTAGAACTGCCGGGTCGGTTTGGTCGGGCAAATCAAAAGGTAGACGCTTGTCGTAGTGATAGAGACGAAATGAGGGGTGTCCCCGATGGACACATTATAGCCATTGTTGATGGCTGTTTGTACCATGGGAAGGGAATCATCCCATGTACGGGAGGATGCATCGACAACGTGGCGCAGGGCTTCCAAGATCTTTCGATTGTGCCTTTCCACTAAGCCGTTTGCCTGCGGATGGTATGCCACAATGTGTGTATTTTTAATTTTACACATGTTACAGAGTGACTCGAACAGTTTGGAAGTGAAACTAAGGGCGTTATCCGAGATTAGGATGGAAGGAGTGGTATGATTTTGGATGACGCGTTCCACTAGGGCTCTTGCCACAGTTTCCGAGGTCTGGTCTGGAATGGCGGCTACTTCGCTGTAACGCGAGAAGTGGTCCGTAAACACAATGATGTACTGATTTCCCTTTGATGTTTTGGGAAATGGTCCCAGTATATCCATTCCAGTTCTTTGCCAGGGCCTTTGGCATACTGGATATTTATGCATCGGAGCTGTGGATGGTACGTTGCCCTTATGCTTTAAACACGACGGACATTCGGCGATGTATTCTTGTACCTTTCTGTTCATCTCGGGAAAGTGGTATCGCTCCAAAAGACTCTTGATGGTGCGATCCGGCCCCATGTGTCCATACAAAGGTGAGTCGTGACAAAGTCCAATGGCTATATCGACGAGATCCTTTGGTATCTCCACGAGGTCGTTTCCATCTTCGTTCCTGAAATGTACGAGCCCATCTTTGAGGTTGTACTGTTCTTTTACCTTCGATGGTTCCTTTTGTTCCAGGCGCGCCCGAAGGTTTTGGGTGTGTTGGTCCTGTTGTTGGGAGTATTGCAGACACTCGTAGTCGAACACAGGAAGAATTCCTATTTTATTCACTTGGGCGTCGGGCTTGAGTCTCGACAATCCGTCTGGAATAACTTGCAGTTTTCCCGGTTTGTATACGATTTTCGCTGCAAAGTCCTGAATCAACAGAGCCCATCTACTCAATCGTCCTTCAAGTAGCTTGTCCTTGAAGAGGTACGTGAGTGGCTTATGATCAGTCTTGATGGTTACATCGTAGCCATAGACGATATTTCGGAATTTTTTCAAAGCCCAATATACCGCTAGGGCCTCTCGGTCCGTAGTGGAATAATTCCGTTGAGGTGCAGAGAGAAGTTGACTGGCATAAGCAATGGGTAATTCCACACCGTCTACGTCCTGTAACAGGACGGCTCCTAGTCCATAGGAGGAAGCATCTGTGGCTATGATGAAGGGTCTTGTGTAATCAGGATATTGTAAAATGGGATGACAGGTTAGTTTATTAATTAAAGTTTCAAAGGCATGTTGGTGATCGGATTCCCAGTTAAATTTCGAATTTTTCTGGAACAAATTAGTAATGGGTTTAGCAATATTCGAAAATTGGGGGATAAAGTTCCGATAGAATCCGACAAAACCAATAAATGCACGGGCGTCGTCGATGGTTTGGGTACAGGGTACCTTTCCAGGGCTTCGAGTTTGGCTGGATCAGGTTTAATTCCTGTGGACGAGAGTAGGAATCCTAGGTATACCAGGGATTCTTGTAAAAAATTGCACTTTGCAAGCTTCAGTTTAAGGTGTGCTTTTCTCAAGTGTGATAGCACATTCTGAAGGCGTTGAAAGTGTGTTTTTATGTCCGAACTGTAGACGATAATATCGTCAAGATAAACGAGAGCTTCGACACCTAATAGGTCGGAAAGGACTATATTCATCAACCTAGAGAAATTAGCAGGCCCATTTCGGACTCCGAAAGGTAAAACCTGGAATTCGTAATGGCCTCGGTTAGTGGAGAAAGCAGTCAATGCCCGAGATTCGGGACTGACCTCCATTTGCCAATAACCCGATGCTAAATCGAGGGATGAAAAAGTTCGCTTTCCCTACGTTCAGAATTGTTTCCTGCATGTTTGGAATCGGGAAACGGTCTGGGATGGTAATGTTGTTCAGGCGTCTAAAATCTATACAAGGGCGAGATGTTCCGTCCTTTTTGGAGACGAGAATCATAGGAGCGGACCAGGGACTAGCTGAAGGCTGAATGACATCCTGCTCCAACATGTCCTTGATGTGTTCCTCAATAGTGACTAACTGGGAATGTGGAACCCGATAGGGAGGAATGAAAATGGGTTTGGAATTGGGTTCCAACTTGATTTCAAAAGGGACCAAATTAGTTCGGCCCAGAGGATCTCCTTTTAGGGCAATCACATCTCTATTTCTTATCAGGAAATCGAGAAGTGATTCCATTAGTTTGGGATCCTGTAAAGCTGGTGACTCCTGAAGGGAGTGCTCCAGACATTTCTTATATTCTTCTTTTAATACTGAAGGATTTAACTCTAAGGAACTGGAAACACGATTTATCATACTGATGGGGAAATCTGAATCTACTTCTACTGTGGAAACAGTTCCTATTTTCTGATTTGAAGTTAATTCTATAGGACTTTTTCCTTTGTTTAAACAAACAACAGGGATAGCTGAATTCTGACTCTGACTAAGGACTTGGGCAATAAGAACATCTCTTTTGAAATTACTTTTCTCTGTAATCAGAGTACGCTCTGACTCTAATAATTTTCCTTGACTGTTAACTACTTTTGCTAGGAAACAAATCTTCTCATAAGGTGCTACTGTTATATGCTCGGTAGGGCATATGAAAAATTGTGAATCTGATTCTGGTTCGGCGACTAAAATTTGCCTTATTGGCTGAACTGAAGCTGGCTGACTGGAAACTGGCTGACTGGAAACTGGCTGACTGGAAACTGACTGTGTTGATCCAACTGGATTCAACAACTGGAACTGATTACCCTGGGGTCTGATTTCTGGAGCGGTTGTCCCTCTGGATGCAACCGGCTGACTTGATCTGCTATCAAGTGGAGGGGGTTTCCTATTTCTTTCGGAAATCTGAACTGAACTAATTCTATTAGCATTAAGTTGTCTGTCATTCTCGCGGAGATGGTGTGTCCTATTTCGACACTTTACTAACTTTCCGGCTGGGTAAATCTCCCATTGATTCCGGTTAAAAAAATCCATACCTAGTAGGATATCTGTCTGAAAGGTGGCGACTGTGTCCACTATACAACATTTCGCGGGGTATACCGCGTTTCCAACTTCTAAATATAACTCAATTTCTCCGTATGTAGGTATGGGTGTGCCCGTAACTCCTCTGAGTTGGCAGGATGGTGCCTTAAGTTCATATTTGTAATTTGTACTCTCTAGTAATTCATCTACACATTGTTTCTTAATTAACGTCGCGTGTGCTCCTGTATCTAGGAGAGCAGTTAAATCTTGGTTATCGGTGCTACAATTTATTATTAAATCTAGGAGGTCCGCACCTATTATCCTGATGGGGAGTTTGTGTGCGTATCTGGGTTCATTACTGTAATTTAGGGGAGAGGAGGTTGAACTGCCGCCTCCAATGTAGGGTCTAAAAAAGGGCTCGAATGGTCTTCTATGGGAGGACCTGGGTCATATTCTACGGGAATATCATACGCTGGAGGGTGTTCTTGAAAACTGTTCTCTGGGGAAAATGATTCCTCCACGGGTACTTCTACCAGAGCTGGGCACCGCAAACTCAAAATCACTTCCGCAATCGCAAATCCGCAAACTCAAGCCTTACCTTCCGCAACCGCAAATCCGCAAACTGCTTGCCATTTTTGGTACCGCAAACGCAAATCTGCAAACGCAAACCATATTTCCAATTTTTACAGTGCTGGGCACTTCCGCAAACACTTCCGCAAACCGCAAATTCCGCAATCGCAATTTTAACTATAAAAAGTATCCAAAACATTAAAGAGGTATAAAAAGTTTTTATATCTTTTTAATGTTTAATGTTTTAGCCTTGTTTTTATTAAAAACAAGGCTAAATAATTTATTACAATAAATCACTATTGTAGAAGAAATAAAAATACTACATATATGATATATTATATTGAACAAAAACACCTCCTGCAAGTAAATAGTAAATAAATTAAATAATAAATTTAATCATTTGAATTTCATAAATTTTGAGACTTAGACACGTTAGAGAAGACTGTACTGTAACTGTAGTAACTGTACACACATTACATTACACAAGTTAAATTAAGTTAACACTGTGACTGTACACAACTTGAACTCACTGTACAACTGAACCCCTCTAGCCTCTACAAGTGTACGCCTCTGGCTTTGTCAACAAGTTCAGTCGTCCTCCTCCAGTAACTGAGCCAAATCCAGTTTAATAACAGTCCCCCTTCATGAACACGACACGTTCGAAGTTGTCAGAGGTCAGGCTTGGCCAGTGGCCACGTGGGAAATTTGCGGAAAGATTTGCGTTTGCGGTCTTAGTTCCGCAACGCAAATTCACTAATTTGCGATGACTGCCGCAAACGCAAATCCGCAAACGAAAAACATACTTCCGCAATTGCGGAATTTGCGGTTTGCGGAAGTGTTTGCGGAAGTGCCCAGCTCTGACTTCTACGTACCGAACTAGTTGACCTTGCTGGTTGTACTGAGGTTTGTACATGGGGTAAGAGTGTGGTTGACCCTGTGGTCGTGATCTATTGGGTTGGTAGTTCGACTGAGGCTGGGAATGGACTGGTTTCTGGGGATTGGATGACTTTTGGGATACGTTTTGGGAACGTGGTTGGTTTGGTTTCTGAAAGTGGGGTCTATACCCTGCAGGGGCTTTATCAGCACACTTTTGGCGATCGCCACGGCGATGACCATGTTCGTGACAGTGGGAGCAATAAGAGGGATAATTACACTGACTTATCATGTGCCCAAAACTATCTCAGTTAAAACACTGTGGAGGAGGGCGTGTATTCTGGGTTTGGGGGGCTTGTTTCTGGGGTGGTGTTCCCTGCATTGGCCTCGATTTATAGGGTTGTTGTTGGTGTTGTGGCTGCTGCTGTTGAATATAATGTACGGGGGTTTCTCTACTCTTTCGGTAGTTCTGGTTTGCTAAATCGGGTAATGTTCCCTTGTTTTGTTTATGGCTACACTTACAGGTTTGTCAACATTTAAAAACTCCTGAAACTTTTTTTTAGGTGCTCCGGGTAGGTTTTGGTAAATGGTTGTGGCTACTATTAGATTTCTTTGTTTCGAAGTGAAAGTTATGCCACATGCATTTTATGCGGCCCGGAGGGCTTCTCCTACAAGTTTATGTGTACGTGTAATAAAATTGTTTAAATCTTCGTGTTCCTCTTTCTTCCATTTAGCTTGGAAGACTGCTTTTAACGTGGCTAAGGGTTGTGCCAAGGGTTATTTCTTTAAAAAATTCTAATAAGTTTTGTTTAAAATCGTCCCATGTTGTAGCTTCGCTAATTGATGGGACGTAAGTGACTGTGTCATGAGCATTCCCTTCTTTCGGGTCGATAAATCTTTTTGCTTCCCTAATTTTTATATCATTATCGGTAATATTTTCGCGTAAGAAATGTTGCTCTAAAGATTCAACCCAAGGTCTTACGCGTGGTTCAACAAAACGATTATCTATGGTCCCCTTAAAAATTAAAACAGTATGAGGAAGGTTTACTAGTCTGCCTAAGTTAATGTATGCTGGGGCGGGGGTTTGAGACAGACATATTGGCTTGTGTGTTTGGGAGTATGTTTGAAGGGCGCGGGGTAGGTGGAAAAATGGGTGTAGGTAAATTTTCGATGTCAGAAAGCGCACCGTCTGAATCGCTCATATGTGAAGGTACTTATTAATGTGTTCTAATTAGGTCTGCTTGACCGATCTTAATTTATGGAATGATCACTTAAGGGGTTTTCCTAACTACACTATCTAAAAATAAATGCACAACAATTTGCCTAACTAGGGGAAAATTTGAAAAGATTGCAAACAAAAATAAAAATGTAAACAAAATTTTACTCGAATGTACGTGAAGGTATGGTAATACTATATTTGGTACATTAAATAAAATTATACTATACTAACTAGAATAGTAAAATAACTGAAAATAACTGAAAATAACTGTGACAATAATTCTGTGACAATAATTCTGTGACAATAATTCTGTGACAATAATTCTGTGACAATATTGTTTTCAATAAAAAAAAATGTATCACTGGTGTCTGAAGTGTTCACTGTGTTTTGTGTTAATTCTGGCTCAATATTAAATATTAACTGTTAATAATACTGACTTTTCAAATGTTTTAGAGATTATTTAAAAAGAGTTTTGTACTTAACAAGATTCCTACGGCGAAATCCTTAGAGACGTGTCCTGAAGACGTGTCTTGCTGGCTACTTGTTCTTGGATGAAAACTAGGCGTGGAGAACTTGGAGTCGTGACGCACCGGTTCAAGGGTGGATGTGACGAACTAGAAGTCGTGACACGCCGGTCAACTGGGTGTTGGTTCTGGTTCCAGGGTCTGGAAGAATCCTGGAGTCGTGAAGATCCTGGTTAAAGGGTCGCCAGTTGTTAACCCCTCCGTCTATGGCCCAGGGTGGTTCGAAGTCGACGGGGGTTCTAGTTAGGTGGCAGCAACGGATGTGTGACTTGCAGTAGTTTTCTTCGATACTACTCTCCGAGTTCTTCTATAGTGGCTCGGAGGACTCTGATAGACTTACTAAAAAATGCTGAAGGTTCCGGATTCTTCTTATAGCGTATCCGGAAAGTTTAATGACTAAGTTCTTCTGAAGAGAGCAAGGCTCGAAGGATAAGATAAAAAACTATCTTCAACTGTAAATTTACTGCTAAAATGTACAGGTAGTGCTCAGCCTCTGAATTAGCTTCTGAATGACAATGGAACATTTTTACTGGGTTTATATACCCAAAAACTGCTAACATCATTATTATTAAATGCTAAAAGGCTGTATTATTTTTGCACAATATTCAAAAGTAAAGTAAATTTTTAGCTGTGGTAAGGCTTGAACGAGTAAACAAAATATTTGAAGACGAAACCATATTTTTATCTTAAACCGCGACTTTTCAGATCTGATGTTATCATGATCTGTCAAGTTAACTAAAAGTGGAAATCGGACTATGCATCTTTACACTAAAATATGCATATGAGTAAAATTTTAAGGTTTAAGATGTACTGTACAGTTTTAATGCTTAGGCAAGACATGATCTCATCTTTTATAACGAAAGGAATGTATACAAAATATGAACATTGCAAAGCTTAAGCACGATTCCTTATTAAGCGAAATCTAAAAAAAATGATTATGAGATTTTAAAAAAACAACAGGTCACCAATTATTTGGCAAAGTAGAAAGCAAATCAAAAATTTTATCCAAACTCGCGTTGGGCGATTTTGGTCCTTATGTAAAAATGAATACACACACGTACATACATATGAGTATAGGCATTATATAAAGTTAAATATATAAGAATACACAGGATTATATAAATACATGAACCATATAACATGAATTTTTAAAAATGGATACTTTTTCTTAAAATGGATACAAGAACTATATAAATGAATACAAGAATTACATGAAGAATAAGATAGTATAGGAATATGGGAGTTATTTATGGTTCATTTTTACATATATATATATATATATATATATTATATATATAATATATATATATATATACATATGAAATAGGATCCCTCCTAAGGAGACGTAATTTTACTTTTAGGATAAAAACAAAGACGTAGAGCAAGAAAGTCATTATATTTGGCTGCAGCCGACGTTTCGGGCAACTCTACCCATTTTCAAGGCCTAATAAATAAAAAGCTAAAATTAATGCATGACAAAAAAAAAAATATACGAATGTCAAAAACAAACTAATTCATAGCACAGAATAAAACCACTTAAAGAATAAAAATTAAAAAGCGTAAAACAAGCATAAGCCAAAAACAAAAATTAAAAATTATATACATGACAAATAACACATAAAAGTAAAACTTTAAAACTAAAAACATTCAAACAAATTAGTTAAAAACTTCACTAATAAAAGTTAAATGAAAAAACGCAAAAGTGCACGAAACATACCATGCTCACTTGACATCCTCAAACAACTGAGGCGAAAAGGAAACAGGGTCAAGGGGAAAAACAGAAAAATTTAGTTGGTAGGCATTCTAATTAATATAAAGGGGGTATATATATATACGTAATGACGTAATGATCTTGATAACGTCATTTAATTTTTCAAAATTCATTATTTAATTTATTAACACCCAGGTGCACAATATCGGGACCTAATCAATATGTGTGTGTGTGTGAAGTTTCATGTTTGTAACTGTGTCCTTCTATTATTATAGACTAGTACAGTTCCCGTCGCTTCGCTGACGGTTAGACAGGCTAAACTACAAAAAAAGAACCCAGCCGTGAAAATTTTGAGCTTCACATTGTGTCAACATTTCTGAATCTGGTATCTCCCAAAACCTCCTCACCCCCATTCATACAACCTGGGGGCTAACCCCCTCCCCCATTACCCCCACCCTCCCCATTACCCCACCCATCCCCCCATGGCCGGATTTAGGAGTGGGTAAAGTGGGCAGCTGCCCATGGGCCTCCACATCTTGGGGGCCTCCACATATTGACAAGCCATTATCAAAATAGAAAAAACCGAAACTAGAAAAACCCGATAGATGATCAACAAAAAAACACGCGCATCCAATACCACTGTAGTACATAAACTTTTACCAATTACTATTTGTTGTGTACTGATTATTATTTTGTTTTTACTACTCTTTTAGGCCTACTCTCACTATAATGGAATACCCGAGTAACCCGAGGCTTTCATTTTTTGCAGAAATGAGTGGAATGGACAGACACAAGAGTGCACGATGTTTTGAAAGTGTATGTATGTTAATTATATTATGAATCTTATGGATGACTTCAATTATGTCTTCCCCTAAGGTAGGGGGGCCTCCACATGGAGGCTGCCCAGGGCCTCCACACGTCTAAATCCGGCTCTGCATCCCCCATTACCCCCACCCTTCCCCCATTGCTAAACTACAGAAAAGAACACAGTCATGAAAATCTTGAGTTTCACATTGCCGCCCGTAATACAATTTCTGAATTTTTTTTACAATTTCTGAATTTTTTTCTCACAATTTTTTCTCACAATTTCTGAAAGTGTGACAGACGGACGGACGGACAGACAGACGGACAGCTCTTATTATAATATAGAATATAGATTATTATTACGGGCGGCAATGTGAAGCTCATGATTTTCATGACTGTTCTTTTCTATAGTTTTATTGACCAAATAAGTGAACCGACAGTAATTGGGGGTTCAATTATTTGGTCAGTAAATCTATAGTCATGAAAATCTTAAGATTCAGAAATCTTGACACAATGTGAAGCTCAAAATTTTCACGGCTGCGTTCTTTTCTGTAGTTTAATCGCGGTGTTGGGGCCTTCGGGCCCAGTAATTTTAGTCATTTAATTTATTAACACCCAGGTGTTTGTAACTGCTTCCATTTTGAAGTTATGGCTGGAAACACACACACACATACACACGTCCTTTTATTATTATTATTATTATAGATAGATAGATGTTCATTATATCTTTCCCCGTCACAGAAAGTTTCCGCAAACGATCTCTCTACTCTTCTTTTACAGCTTCCTCCCCCTTCTTCCTACTGGGAGACTTCAACGCGCACCATCATCCTCTGTGGGGTGACACTGTCATCAACCAGCGGGGTGGCGTTGTGGTCTCCCTTCTCTCAACTCCTTCTGGCTATCTTCTCAACACTGGTTAACCCACAACTTTTCACCCCAGACCCGTACGTTTTCCCCAATAGATCTTTCGCTTGCTTCTCTTTCCGCCTTCCTTGATTTCTCTTGGTTTGTTACTCCAGACCTTTACGGGAGTAACCACTTCCCATCCTCCTCCTCCTCCGTACGTCCCAGACTTCCGGCTCCTCTGCTCTTCCTACCCGATGGTCTCATGCTAAAGCTGACTGGCCCCTTTTCCGATCTGAAAGCCAAACCTTTGCAGTTCCGAGTGACTTTCTGACGATAGACGCTGCCTCCACCTACCGTACTGATCACGTCACTTGTGCTCCCTGTCCTCCATCCCCAAGTCGACATTTCCCCGCACCTCTGCCCCTTCGGTCCCATGGTCGACCCCAACATGCGCCTTAGCCGTTCGAGCTATGAAGTCAGCCTTTCGTCGTCTTCAACACAATCTATCCCTTGCTAATACAATAGCTTTCAACCGTGGGCGAGCTCAGGCCCGTCGCACGGTACGTGAAGCCCGCCGCCTTTCCTGACGAACTTATGTTTCCTTTCTCACTTCCCGCACCACTTCCTCCCGAATCTGGAACAAGGTCCGGAAGATCTCCGGTAAACCACGTTCCCATTCGCCTCCTGTTTTTATGGTAGACGGAAACCCAGTATCGTCCTCTACTGCAATGGCCGAGGTCTTGGCCTCGACCATTGCCTCCATCTCCCGACGAGACCACCGTGATCTCACTTTCTTCCAACGTAAGGCTTTGCTTGCTCGCTCCCCTCATCTTTTCCAGACCCCAATAACTTCCCTTACAACCGTCTTTTTTCCATATTGGAACTGCGCTCGGCGTTGGCTTCTTACGGCAAGTCTGCTCCCGGCCCCCGATGGTATTCATTTTGATATGCTCCGCCAACTACACCCTTTGGCTCTTTTTTATCTGCTCACCCTCTATAATTGGATTTGGGTGGAGGGCACCTTTCATTCCTGTTGGAAGGAGGCAGTGGTGCTCCCCTTTCCTAAGTCTGGTAAGGACCCGTCATCTCCCCTTAACTACCGTCCAAACTCCTTGAGATGGTTTCTCGGCGCCTGGTGTGGCACCTCGAACGCCACAATTTGCTCTTTCCCACACAGACCGGTTTTCGCAGGGGCCGTAGCACCACTGGCATTTTAGTTCAGTTGGAGACTGCGGTTCGTGTGTCCTTTGCAGAACGGCGTCATCTCTATGCAGTATTTCTTGATTTGGAGAAAGCATATGACACTGGGACTGCATCAATTTAGCGAATACACATTGAGCGAGTGCACTTTGAGCGAAGGAAATTGAGCGAGTACAAACTGAGTGACTTGACGCATTGAGCGATTATGCTAACTGAGCGAGTACAAGTTGAGTGAGTGCAAACTGAACGCAAACTGACGCAAAAATAATAAGCATTCACCCTGTAAAAATATGGATTTAAAACAGATATATTTAATTAAAATGTATATTTATTTAAAACAGATTTAAAAATATGATAAGTTAAACAGTGAATTATATACTGTATGTAAATCCAAATTGCAGGAAATATTACGCAGAAAGTCGAGAATATTTTGATCATTATCACCTTCGATCAGACTTTGCAAGCGAACGTTTACTTGTTCGTATTTCTTGTATGGTTATTTCCTATTCCTACTCAAATCGGAAACTCAGTCCGAGTGGGACGTCATCTAGACCTAGGTTAAGGTTAGGGTACTACTTACCTTTCCGGGTCCCGAATTCATTATGGGATACCCATGCCCGGTTAGGTTAATTGAATGCCCGGTTAGGTCAACTGTATGCCCGGTTAGGTCAACTGTATGCCCTTGACAATTGGTTGGGTTTAGTTGTGAAATTTGCACTCGCTCAGTTAGCCTAATCGCTCAATGCGTCAAGTCGCTCAAAGTGCACTCGCTCAATGTTTACTCGCGCAATTGTCGCACAATCTATTACACTACCTGGTGGTGGTGGATTTGCCGTAAACTGTATCTTTTGGGTTTCCGAGGACTTCTCCCTTCCTTCATCTCCAACGAAGATAGAGGTAAAATCCAGGAAGATCTGAATAAAATCGTTGATTGGTCAGTCACATGGCAAATGAGATTTAACGTCGATAAGTGCAAAATTTTGCATATAGGTTCGCGTAACGGTAATTTTGCGTATAGTATGTCAGGGAAAGAGTTAACAAGCGTAGAGCAGGAAAAAGATTTAGGAGTTATAGTCACTGGTGATTTAAAAGTAGCGAAACAAAGTACAGCAGCGGTCAATAAGGCGAACAAAGTGTTAGGTTTTATAGTTCGGAATTTTGAGTACAAATCGCGCGATATTATAGTTCCTCTTTATAAATCATTAGTTAGACCCCATTTGGAGTACGCGATCCAATTTTGGAATCCGCATATGCGCAAAGATATAGACAACATCGAAAGAGTTCAAAGACAAGCAACTAAGATGATTCCGTCGCTTAGGTCAAAGTCGTACGAGGATAGGCTTAAGGAGTTAAAATTGACTACACTCGAGACTCGGAGGCTAAGGGGTGATCTAATCCAGGTGTTCAAAATTATGAATGGGTTTGATAACGTAGATAGAGATAGCTTTTTCGAAATATCTCAATATAATAGGACTAGAAATAACGGGTGTAAGTTGACAAGTAGAAGGTTCGAGACAACAGTTGCCAAAAACTTTTTTACGCATAGAATAGTAAATATCTGGAATAGTTTGCCGGTAGAAGTAATTGGTAGTACGTTATAAACATGTTTAAAAATCGATTAGATGCATATGTTGATAGATTTGGTATAGTTTAAGGTAGTAAAATTAAGGCTTTGTGGTGATAGATCCCACAGCTCAACACAAGTGTTGTGGGATATAGGGAGGCAGCATCTTAGGTAGGGGATACTCTCTGTCCTTACACACCCCATTTAAAGAAATTCCTCCTCTGCCGAGCGGTGCCCCCCATAGTACTGTGAGGTATTGAAAAACTCATGAGCTTCACTTGCCCCACAAACACCTTTAAATGGGAGACCCAAAATGGGTGCACACACATTTCTACATTACTGTACAGTCTTTACAGCGACACCTACACTTTTCCTCCTAAGTGTATATATGGAAATGTATATGGTTGTAAATTGTGACTTGGTCCGCAATTGATATGGACCGTGACTTATTTTTGGTTGGCAAGGTACTGGTCGTGATGGATACCGTAATGAAATTGACTGGATTCTTTGGATCTGATATATTTGCATGTCGGTTATAAATAGATATAGAGTGTAACATATTTGTGGATAGTAGTCTATTATGACTTGATCCCCTGGATCGAGAGATTCTATCTTTAGTTTTTAATTGATAATTAATTAGTTTTAAATTGATAATTATTTAGTTTTGTAAAAATTGGTTGTTGCCAATGTACAGACAGTTTTTACATAGTGGAGCCACCTCGATGGGCCGAAGTGGCCCCTAGTGTGCCCACTATAAATATTTCTCATGTTCTTATGTTCTTGTGGTTCGGAACCTACGTAAAATTGTAGGTCCCCTCCGCCACCACAGAGGACATGCGCAATACACAATTACGAACGCAGTTAGGTAGACCAGCCATGAGTGGATCCTAGGGTCTTTGTTGGTCTGAAACATTATAACATTATAACATTGATGCCAATTGCTTTAAGTAAAGTGGGAAGATACTGAAAATTAAACATGGTAAGGTAGGCTAAGGATATTTTTACGCTCAAATTCCTTTACAGTTACATTATTATAATACCTTTTCTTGGCTTTCCTAAGGCAATTATCTAAAAATGAAATAGGATAACATAATTTAGTACCAATATTCATGATAGTGCATAACTCGGAATCTAAAAATTCAAGACTGACAACTCTCAATGCTCTAAGAAACATAGCAGAGAAAATAAAAGATTTTATCGAGGGATGATGGTCAGAATAAAAATGCACATACGAGTTATTATTAGTAGGCTTACGAAAAACTTCAAATTTGAACTGATTCAAGTATCTCCAATTTTTAGATCTACAAAAGATAAGCATCTATCATTTTCTTTTTCAACAGTGAACGTAATAGATGGGACTAAATTGTTGAGCCTACCAAGAAATAAGTCAACATCCAAACTGTTAGGCCAGAGGCATAAAACATCATCTATATAGCGGTACCAAACAAGGTTAAAATTAACAATAGTAGGCAAAATTCTGCTTTCAAAAAATTCCATATATAAATTAGCTAATACAGATGAGAGGGGATTTCCCATTGCCAATCCAAACGACATAGTATAAAACTTATTTTCAAACTGAAATTTACAATCTTTAACGCAAAACTTAATTAACTCAATAAGAGTGTTGTGTTAAACAGGGAAAGAATATGCAGAGATCTTATCTTTTATAAAATCAAGTAGGTCGTCAACAGGGACTTTTGTAAATAACGAGCATACATCAAAACTTACCAATTTGAAATTTGGGTCATTAGGAAACGTCAGTTTGTCAATAAGATCTATGCTATTTACAATATGTGATTTGGAAATAGAGCCAACTGACGGCGTTAATAAACTAACTAACCATTTGGATAGCTTATAGGTTACTGAGCCGACTGAGCTAACAATAGGCCTCATGGGATTGTTAACTTTGTGTGTTTTTACTAAACCGTATAGATATGGTAGCGACGGATTGATATTAAGAAACTGTTTAGAAAGCCCATTATAGTTATTTTCTAATATTTCTCTTAATTTTCTGTTAAACGTTTTATTAACATCTTCCAATAGGTCTCTGTTTAGAGGTTTGTACGTATTGCGGTCACTCAATAAAGTATTTATCTTTTCAATGTAATCGTTTTTGTCCATGATGACGATCGAATTAGATTTGTCCACTTGAGTAATACCTAATGAAACGTTATTTTTAAGTGTTTTAAGGGCTTTTTCAAACCTCAAAGGATAATTCGATTTATACCTCGTATTAAAAGCACTATACACAGAACCTTTGGCTAAAGTCACCTCACTTTCGCATATATTACTATGATTTTCAAAACTGATAAAGGATTTGGCAATCAATATGCTGCTGAGCTTTTTTGGGACAGAGAATCCTAAGCCATAACCTAACGCATATTTCGTATTGAAGTCTAGCTCACGGGACGACAAGTTAACAATATTACTAAAATAACTTTTCTTAGTCCAATAGCTATTACGAATTAAATCATTCAGTCTATTGTTTAATTTTCTGTTCTGAGTTCTGCATCTTCTATGTAAAGTCACCGTTCCACCGTTCCTCTTGCTTGGAGAAGTACACTTTTGGATGATATATATATATATATATATATATATATATATATATATATATATATATATATATATATATATATATATATATATACAGTATATATATATATATATATATATATATATATATATATATATATAAGATACAAAATTAACTTTGTTTTTATTTGGCGCGTTATCCTATCAAATTAGTATTAGATACTCGCCACCTAGGGTATGGAATGAGAACAAAGCTTTGCACAAGGACACATTCGCATGATTTATAAGTTTTTTAACAAACACTGAATTTTATCAAATTAATCTTCAAAAAAATACGTGCATACATATGTTGTTTTACTGATCCAATATTTGATTGTATATTAAACGATATAAAAATTTACAGTAATGTATATTAAAATATAACTTAAGTTGATGACGTTTTTTGGTGGTAAATTTAGTTGTTCTTTTAAATACTAGATGGCAGAAGCGAAAAAAGTTAACACAAAAGTAAGAGTTTCGGATCTTATAAATAATTTCTAATGCATGAGCCTCTCATTCTTCTCGGTGAGTGTGGCTGTTAGTTTCTCAATGCATTCCGTGTTTATTGGTTCGTTTCGTTGGAGTTTAGATATATTTTTGTTTGGGAACCAATTGCGTTGCTATTGAATTAAAATTAACAGGTCCATAAGACCTCAGCTTTGATTACTCCTTGTATGTTAGCGTTTGAATAGTCCCATCTCTTACGACAGTGTAACTGTTATTTTTGCTGTTTAAAATATAGGCATGGTTAAGTCAACTTTTGTGCATTAAATTTCTTTCTTTTCGTCCAAAATTTGGGCACATTATTTCAATGACTTCATTACATTACATTTCATTTGGAAAACATGAAGCCACTCGGGCCTATACAAGTAATCCAAGTCATGAACTACATTTTTTAATAATAATAAACTCTTGCAAGATGTCAAACTCAAGTCAACTAATTATTTATATATATATTAGTGTATCTGTAGTCGGGGGTCCTATGACATCATGTTACTCTGCGACTTAGTTTGTTGGTTTCTGTTCTGGCTATTTTTTTAAATTCTAATTGGATTCAGTTTGGTGGTGTTTGTGATAGAATTATGACGTGCTGTTTATGTGGTTTCGACTTTGAGAACTTGATTCGTCATGTGCCCTAGATGATTAATTAAATAATTGAATGCCGGGTTAGGTTAATTGAAGGTTGGTCGGAACCTTCGTGGTAATGGACGTACCCAGAATTGCTTGTAAACAAAAAGTTCAATTTATTTATTACTGAAACCAGGGTAGTTGAAATTGATCCTGCATTCTGGAATTGTTTATTTTGACTAGTATAGGATCACTCTGGTGTTACCTTTACTGTTTGTTGAAAGTTTCATTTTGATGCCAAATCATTGGTTGATAATTCAACTTTACTTTAAATAATTTACTTTTTTTTGGTGTGTGTGTAGTTATTCTTTAAGCTTCAGTGTTCCATGCCTCTGAAAGGTTGACCTGGGCTTCATCACCATGGCTTTAAGTTTAACTATCTTTGTTTAGTTATAATTATTAATATTATTGTTCATTATTATTTGCTGAAACTATTTAACCTTAGCAGTTATAGTTTGAGACAAAATTACCTTTACTATATAGCTTAGCAATATATAGTTGTATAAGTTACTTGTTGGTTATAAATTATTATTCATAGACGAACATTTATTTCGGCTAGGCTAAGCCTTGCTTAACCTGGTCAGTCAACATGCCAGTTGACAACCCTAGCCTTAAGATGAGCTCAAAGAATAAATGGTTCAAGCCATCTTCAGAAAAGCCTGAAGATGGTATAAAGTTTCAAGACCTTGACTTGGCAATCAAACAGTCAGACTTGGCTGTGTCATCCTTCCATGGATCTAGTCCGGATGGGCATACGACAGCAAATTCTGGACCTCATCTTGCTTCTCAAAACTCTTCACACCATCCAAAACTATGTCTTGGAGTCTTCAACTTCAGCTATATCTGATAATGTACAAATGTAGCAACTGGTACTCTGTCCTCTTCCATTACTTCCAGAACATGTCTCCTATGTGTTCATGAAAAGTTGTGACCCATCTATAGACATTACTAGGTTCAATCCTTTTAGGTAGGATTAAAAAGGCAATAGAGTCCATTTGCAATGGCCTTGTCGCTTCAGTCTCATACCATCATGTTATCAGTACTATCCTAATTATAACAGCTAATCATAGTCAGGTTAAAAAACTGCTGGCTACACAAACTATCTTTAAATGGCCAGTATAGGGTTCAGGTTCAGATTGAAGAAAATTTAAATAAGATCCAAGGATTGATCAGAGCTCCTGAATTGCTCAACTTATCCACAGAAGAAATTCTTAATTCACTTAGAACTGATTACCCAAATCTCATACATGTCCATAGACATTTTAGAAGCTAGGAAAAATCTCCTTCATTTGCATTGGTTTTGACCTTGGGGGGTGATACCCCTCCCTGAATTGATACATGCTGGCTATAGTCTATAGGGTAAATAAATTTTATCCTAACTCTACAGTGCTTCACTTCTTTGAACTTTGGACATGGCACCAAGACCTGTACTAATAGAGTCTGATGTGCAGTATGTGGTGGAAATCATGAAGTTAAATCTTGTAAAAACCCTACTATCAGGTCATTCCATAAGTAATGTCATTTTTTACAATAGATTAAGTTTAAACTAGTCCTACTAATTTTAAGTATAAATTTTCTGAAGGTTATCTAAGAGGAGATCTATCGTGTTTCACTACATACTTTACAGACCTTGACCAGTGAAGACGTGTGTTTTGCTTTATGTGAACCCCTCATAAACATGGCAGTATCAGAAGAGCATATCAGGCATATAATGCTTTACAAGTTCAAAAAAGGGAATAGTGCTACTGAAGCAATGCGAAACATTCAGGAAGTTTATGGTAATGATATTCTGCATGTGAGGAAATGTCAAAGATGGTTTCAAAAGTTTAGGAATGGTGACTACTGTTTGACAGATGTAGCATGCTCTGGATGCCCTGCTGTTAGCCGTACTTGAAGAAGACTGTTCAACAACTGTCAAAGAATTAGCCCAGAAACTCAATTCATCCTTGTCCACCATCCATCAACATTTGCAACAACTCAGGAAAGTGCCTAAGTTAGGAAAATGGGTGCCACATGAATTGTCAGTTGACAATCTGAGGGTGTGGGTAAACATTAGTACAGCTCTTCATTCCCATGAGCTCCAAGATCCATTTTTGCACCGTTTAGTGACTAGTGATGAAAAGTGGATACTGTACCAGAATATTAAGCGCTATTAACAGTGGGTTTGTGCTGGAGAACCAGGGACACCACAGCCAAAACCAAATCTTCACCCTCGGAAGGTGTTGCTTAGTGTTTGGTGGGATAAAGGTAGTGTAATACACTTTGAAACCTTACCACAAACCAAACAATCACCACTCAAGTCTACTGTCAACAACTGGATTGATTGAATACTGCACTAAAAGAAAAGAGACCACCT
Organism: Bathynomus jamesi; assembly: GCA_023014485.1. Classification (NCBI taxonomy): domain Eukaryota; kingdom Metazoa; phylum Arthropoda; class Malacostraca; order Isopoda; family Cirolanidae; genus Bathynomus; species Bathynomus jamesi. Next base: position 364,126 of record JAJOZX010000258.1, on the reverse strand, counting down.
TTGATTAATTGGAAAGGAATTGTGTTCTACCATGACAACGCATGTCCTCATACTACTCGGATCATTTCTGCAAAAATTGAGGAGTTTGGGTGAGAAAAACTTCCGCATCCTCCATATTCTCCAGACCTTGCACCTTCAGATTATCATCTCTTCAGGAGTCTGCAAAACTATCTTGATGAGAAACAGTATAAGTTCTTTAGATGACCTACACACCAGTCTTTGTATGTTTTTTTCCTCAAAACCACCTGAATTTTATAAACATGGCATTGAAAAGCTTGTAGGATATTGGCAGAGTGTCATTGACTCTGATGGAAAATATATACTAGATTAAAAAGTTTGTTGATTTTTTTTTTTGTCCTTCAAATTCCAATCTAAAAGACGACATTACTTATAGGATGACCTGATACAATGACAATTTGCTGTAATTGTCAGGGTGATCATTCAGCTATTTCCAGAAACTGCCCCATCTGGCTGAGAGAGAGGGAAATTGTACAGATTAAAGTTGACAATAAGGTATCCTTTTCTGAGGCCAAAAGGATTTATTACTCGAGACCCAAACATATATCAGCTTCTCCCAATGAAACATATGCTCAGTCAGTTAGAGCTCCTTCCAGGACAATCTCTAGTTCCAATCCATCAAGTACTTGTATGATTCCACCTAGTCCAGTGAATATTCCTCCTCCTACCAAGGTCTCAGTTGAGATGCAATGTGACCTGCAAACTCTTCCTCCTTCCTCTTCCACACTCTCTTGAATTGGGATCAGAACCTTCAACTCTAACTTCCAAAGTCAGAACTTCCCATGTAAATAAACTGGTCACCACTACAAGCCAGTGCCCACCTGATGTTTTCTGGAAAATTTTAAGTGATTATAAAACTTTAATGGAATTAAACTCTGCCCTTAAAACTATTGTTCAAAGAATGGTACAAAATCTCTCAAGGCTTGGTTTTCCCAAGTCTCATGCAGATTCAAGGGATGGATTTAGGGTCCTCTTTGGAGATACCTCGCCACTCTTGCCTCTAGATCAATTAACATTCTTGACACCACTAATTTCTAATATTCATGATTTTACAATGGAATTTAAGTGGTTTTCTCCCTAAGTTACCCTCCCCTCAAATGTTGCTCACTGATTTTTCAATCAGCTGCATAGCCCTTCAGGAAACTTTTCTGGATCCTTCTGTACAGTATTCCTTTAAACACTACAGGTTTTATAGAAAGGATAGAAATAGACGTGGTGGTGGAGTTGCTCTACTGGTTCATGAGTGGTGCTTCTCCACTAAATTAGATATCAACTCCCACCTGGAAGTCATTGGTGTTATAGTACAGTTGAATGGAACCACTTTGCCAGTTGTATCATTTTACATTCCTTCAAATTTTTCTTGGTTCTTTTGCATTATCCTCCCAACACTAATTTATTTATATAATGTTGGTTTGGTTTTGGTACTTTATTTTCCTTCCATTATAAAAAAAATTAGTGTTGGGATTAGGTTAGGTTTGGTTAGGTTAGGTTAAAAATAGCCCACCGCAGGCGTTAGCTGGCTTCAAGTTAGGTTAGATTAAGAATATTTATTCATATAACTAATGATGTAATTTCAGAATATTTTGCTCCCAACACTTATATCATTTTCCTTTTTTTATTTCAGCTAATGTATTTTATTTTCCTTCCATTATAAAAAAAAATGAGTGTTGGGAGGATAATGCAAAAGTACCTTTTTCTTTAGTTGAGGAGCATCTCAAACTTGTCAGGCAGCTTCCATCCTCTTTCCTTATACTGGGAGATTTTAATGCTCAGATACTTTTGATAGGGGAAGATTTATTGCTAAGTTGTGAATGATCAGGGTTTATGTATCTTAAATGATGGACAACCTACCTAGACATGTCTGATTCCAGTGGTCAGTGTTCCCATATTGATCTTTCAGTATGTACATCTAATATTTACAATAATCTTGAATGGCAGACACACTCCTGTCTAATGGATAGTGACCACTTTCCAATTATGGTTCCAGATCTTAACATAGAGCTCTGTTCTCCAGTCATTGTCTTGCCATTCTCTAATTAAAAGTACCTCCAGATGGGATATATAGCGAGCCAGTTGGGCAAACTATGCCAAGGATGCTAACATACCTCCCTTAATGGTACACATTAATGTTAACTCTGCTTGTCATGAACTTGTATCATCTCTAGTTCTGGCTGCACAAAAGAACATACCTATAAAATGTATTCCACATATCAGAAAGCTAGGTTACTCCAACCTATGGTGGAATGCCACCTGTGCCACAGCTGTTGCCAGATGTAAAAAGGCATTACAGATCTTCAAGAAATACCCACTGCAAGTGAATTTCATCACATACAAGAGCCCAGGCTAGGTTTGTAGTAAAGCAACAAAAACATGCATCTTGGCAAAAAATTCTCTCTTTGACAAGTAATAGTTTCATCTCATGTGTGTGGAGAAAGGTGAAAGCTTTTAATTCATCATCCTCTTTTAAGAGCATAACTGTATTGGATGATCAATAGTAATATGATTACCTCCCCCAGAGAAGTATACAATCTACTAGTGCAACATTTTGCTACTGTGAACAGTATTACTACTTAATGAAGAACCCTTTGCTACTCATATGGCAGAGGTAGAATTAATAGCTATTGATTTTTCTACATTGAATATTCATGAATACAATAGGTTATTTTCCCTTGCTGAACTCAAATATGTGCTTCTACATGCTAAGGACTCTGCTCCTGGTATTGATGAAGTCCCATGTATTCCTTTATTCAAAATCTGCCTGATACTGAGTTGAAGAAAATCTTGCAGTTCTATAACCAAATTTGGATAAATCATTCATTCCCAAACCAGTGGAAAACTTCTTTTGTTACCAATTTTGAAACCAGGCAAAATAGCTACAGCTCCTTCATCCTACAGACCCATTGCATTAATTAGTTGTATATGCAAGATATTGGAAAAAATGGTCAATTGGAGACTTCAGTTATATTTAGAGGAGAATAATCTTCTCTCCAGTAGTCAATATGGTTTTAGGAAAGGTGTCTCTACTATAGATTCTTTAGCACAACTAGAAAGTGCTGTTCATGAAGGTTTTTTACAGTCTAACTTTACCACAGCAGTCTTAGATATTCATAAAGCTTATGACTCTGTATGGCATCATTAGTGATGAGTCGTTTTTTTTTTTTGTTTTTTGTTTAAAACGAAGATAGTCTGTTTTTTTTGTTTTTTATTGTTTTAAACTTATTCCATATTTTTCTTCCTTTAATCTAATAAGTATATTAGTATTACCTATAAATTACTATACTACCATGCTTATACGGTTATACTTAGTATATATAGTCATCTTTTAGAAAAACTGAATCACGCAAAAAGTATATAATAGAAAGGAAAAACAAACCCTCATTTTTTATATGTATATATATTTTTTAACTAGAACATAAAACATTCTTCCTCGTTTCAAACAATATACATAATTGTGATTGGCAAGAGTACCAGTATATATATTCCAGATAGAAAAAAAAAATATTCACTTTTTTTCAGGGATGGGGAGTCAGCCAAAAACAACTGACTCCCGACTCCTGAGTCGGTATTTTTAAAAACTGACTCCGACTCTTTCAAATATATAAGTATAAATAAATGTAATAAAGTAGGTACGATAATAATACAGTTTAGTAATTTAATACAATTTTAATGTTGTATTACACAAAAATAAAAATTAACAGAAAAAGAAATTGATCTCGTATAAAATATTTATAACCTCATTTGGTTAACAATTTTAAAATTTTAATGTTGCATACGGTACCGTAGCTAAATAAAAAAAAGTTGGTAAAGAATATTTTGTTTCCATTATATATTATGATATGCTAATATTGAAGCTAAATATTAAAAAAAGGCTAAAAAAACATACTTAATTTAACTCTCTAAGGAGAATTTGTTCTTAAGAAAAGTATAGCATCAATTATGTCTTCCTTCAACTTAGCCCGTAGGTGGGATTTAATTAACCGAAGAGCTGAAAATAATCTTTCAACGCTGACTTGTGTTGGTGGCAATGCAGTAACAGTTCTGGCTACATCTTGCACTAATTCAGGATACTTTGGTATGGCATTCATCACATCAAGTTTTAATGAACGATCAAATTTCTCTATTTTTATTAAAGCTGCATTAAAGTCTTCTCTGAATTTGGTCAATGGGGTTATTTTTATAGGTTTATCATCTTGACTCAAATGGCATCGCTTAACTTTTTTTGATTTTTCTTCATTATCGAGATATTTTTCAAAATCCATTTCTTCTTCAGAGTTTGAGCAGGAGCTTTGCATAATGGCAGGACTAGAGCAGCTTTCAAATTCTGAATTACTTGCGGCATCTGTTTCATTTAACATTTTCATTCGCACAGCTACATCACACAGAGCTGACTTTCCTCTAGCAATCTGTTCTTCAGTTAAAAGTACCCTGTGCATAGGATCTACATAAACTGCAGCCAATAGTACGTCATTATTCAGTAAATTTTCTTCTCTATGCTGCATAGACATTCTTATACCATCTGCAACAATGCCGCCAATTTGAGATAGTTTATAATTAATATTTTTCCATTCCTTGTAAAATGTGCCAGGTGTCAATTCAGCTGCTTGAAACTTCTTTGTAACCACATATGGGTACTTAAGTAATGCCTCAAGTTGACTTGCCTGCTGCCACTGGATATCAGTCATTGTTACATTTGGGTTTGCCATATCGATAAGGTATGGCTTCAATTCAAGAAGGCGCTTAATCATTTCATAGGTACTCCCCCAATGTGTAGCTTGATCTATAACTGCACTTTTTCCGGATCGACGTTTTAATATTGCATCAAGTTTAGGCGTTCTTGCAGCCACTACTATGTTGCGTAACCTACCTACTACATTAGCAGCATTCCTTTCTTTTAACCCATCATGAATTGCCAGTTGCAATGTGTGGACTGCACATCGCATATGGGGAATATTTGAGAATCAAGCAAAATCATTGTCTACAGTGTCAACACTGTCAAGTTTGTCAGCAGTTTCATCCGTATCTTCTTCACTACTGTCTTCAAAAAGATCTCCTTTTACTTCACCATCATTAAGTTTCTGTACTGTACTTGTCATATTTGAAGCATTATCAGTAACAATTGATAATATTTGCTCTTTAGTGATTTCATATTCTGTCAAGATGGTTTCAATTAGCTTGGTCAGGTATTCGCTTGAATGTTGAGCTTCAGTGTCCTTCACTGCCAGAGTACGTATAACTAGTTTTCCTTCATCAATGAACTGAACATTTATTGCCATATAATTAATTCTCTCGTGCAGGCATCCATCTTAAGAAAGAAGAATTTTGCTTGCAGCATTGTTTTCAATAAAGTTTTCTGGCTTTCTGCTTCCTTTAAAATCATGTTTCGAATATCATGTCTCTAATGACACTCCTAGTTTTGCCGCCATTTCTCCATTTAATCCACGGAAAGCTGGGGAGGAAAATAATGTAAGTGCAACCCCATTCTTTACAACTAAATCTATAAGGTATTTTTTAAAATTTTTCTTTGTCATTGATATTGTAATTCTCTCACTGTGGAAAAATTTTGTAACTGTTTGCTTTTTGAAATAGAGGTACTGGCCTGACTAGAAGTAGGTTTCTGGATTTCTTTATGCTGATCTACAACCTTATAAATATTGGGATGTTTGTTTCGTAGATGGCGTTTCAAGTTTGAGGCTCGAGTTGGAGCATTAGCATGTTTCCCAGTGTAAGCACTAATTTTTGCATTACACACTTTACCATCCTTTTCTACTTGACAAATAAAAATACTTTCATCCTCATTTAGCTTAAAATATTGAAAGACTGCTGATTTTCTACTAGGCCCACGACTCATTACTAATAGGGGCTAATTAAATTAATAATTAATATATTGCTAATTTTTATATGGTACCTAGTATCCTGAAATAGAAATATGAAATTCATTTGCTAAGATTTACCAGAACAATAAATCAAATGTGGAAATGTGAATCTAGAATTAGTTCAGGAAGATATTTATTTAGGGCATAGTAGTATTCTGGTAAATTGTTGGCATATAGAAATTGAATCAAAGAGTCGGGAGTCGGTCATTTTTACCGACTCCCGACTTCAAAAAAGCTCCGACTCCCCATCCCTGCTTTTTTTTAACCTTTTTGTTAACCTAATGTCATTTAACCTTCATTTCCATGGAAGAATCATCACTAGATTGGGTAGAGCATATATGCTAGTTTCAATATCACAGGTACTGGTATAATATACATAATACTGGTATAAAACAATATATATAATTGTGATTGGCAAGAATACCAGTGTGTGTATATATATATATATATTCCAAATAGAAAAATAAAAAAAATAAAAATATTCATCTCTTTCTTTAACCTTTGTGTTAACCTAATGCTGTTTAACTTTCATTATCTGATTCTATTTCCATTGAAGAATCATTATCACTAGATTGATTAGAGCATATAGTTTCAATATCACAGGTACTGGTACTTATTGCAGATTTGGATGTTGACGAAGCCAATGTAGCACCATGTTTTACTTCACTTTCTTGGAATTTTGCATTTTGGGATATAAATACTAGCTTTGCTGCTCTGTCTGTGCTTAATCGGTTTTTTGGCTGTATGGATATTACTGTATGTGCTAAATGATCTCGGAGGTAATGAAAGGGCGAAATAGAGGTGTATGAGTTTGTGTAGGTATATATGTGAGTATGCGTGCGTATGTATCTGGAATTCTGGATGTATGCATGTGTATGGGGTATATAATAGATATAAATATGTGTATATAAGTATTTATGTATATATTGGTATATATGTATATGGGTGTATGTGTATGTATATATACTACTCAAAAGAAGTTAAGGGTCAAATATTTGTGCATATAAATATAAGCTAACGAGTTAAAATGGTGATGACTAATGACAAAATAATTCTTTGATGGCTCAAGAACAGAAAACACGAAACAAAAACTTTTGATTAGACACTAGTTTATTACCCTGATGAAAAAAAGTCATGCACCCCCCAAAATGATGTTCACACAAGTCGCAGAAGCTTCAGTAACTGGTGTAGCCACCGTTAGCATTCACACATTCTTGACAACATTGGCGCATGCTGTTCATCAGGCGTTGGAAATAACGTTGAGGGATCGCTTGCCATTCTGCGACTAATCGCTGAGCCAGTTGCCAGAGGTTGATGGCAGGGACGTGATGTGATCGAACTCGCCGCCCTAGTTCATCCCACGCATGCTCAATGGGTGACAAGTCGGGTGAATATGCAGGCCAGTCCATGTGCTGAACGTTCTGCTCCTGCAGGAAGTCGGTCGCCAACCTGGCACGATGAGGTCTTGCGTTGTCGTCCTGGAACCAAGCTCCTGGTCCAATCTGCTGCAGAAGTGGAATTACCAGAGGTTGAACAATTTCGTTGAGATAACGCTGACCAGTCAAATTTCCGTTGACGACGTACAGAGGGGTTCTGTGGTTCATGGATATCCCCACCCACACCATCACACTTCCTCCTCCAAATGGTAGACATTGAGCAACGTTGACATCAGCAGATCTCTCTCCTTGATGACGATAAACACGAGCCTGGCCATCATTGAACTGGAGCGAGAAGCGTGACTCATCTGTGAACATTGTCTCTACCCACTGACCACGGTTCCACCGGATATGATGTCTGCACCAATCTCGGCGAGCCCTTCTGTAGCGGTGGTCGGACTGCAGGACGCCGGCATTGCAAACCTCGGTCTCGCAGACGATTCCTAATGGTCTGGTCGGACACGTTGGTGCCTCTGGCAGCTCTGAGTTGATCCCGAAGATGCCGTGCGGTCACAAAGCGCTGTCGCAACGCCGTTATCATTAGGAAGCGGTCTTCTCGTGCTGTTGTTGATCGGGGTCTTCCAGAACGGGGGCGATTCTGAACAGCGTTAGTTGTCCTGAACCTCTGCCAGAGTCTGCTGATAACGCTTTGGCTTACATTTAGACGCTGAGCCACAGTTCTCTGAGTTTGTCCATCTTGTAGCCAGCCAATGGCCCTTCCCCTGTCTTGGATGCTGAGTTGTCGTCGAACCATCTTCAAATTTCTAGTGATGATGAATGGAAAATGCTCAGCCCTTTTATTGCTAAAATTGGCATGCATGGAATGACACTCATGCACAACACGTGCAAATGGTGCATGAGGTGTCACAATGGGTGTTTTGAGGCAGTTTGTCAGTTTAGTCTAAGTTTGTGCTTCAAATCTATGAAAAGGAAATCTGGGTTAACTTAAAAAGTTTCTAAAGATAAGTGTAATGATTGCATGTCCCATAATAACGTGATGTCTATAGTCCAAATGACAACCCAAAGGGGGATATTCTAACCCTATCTGGCTTAAAAAGACATACTTACAAAAATGATCAAAAAATTTCCTTTGACCCTTAACTTCTTTTGAGTAGTATATATGGATGGTCTCGGGGGGGGGGAAAATATGTCATCGCGGGTCTAAAGGATAGTTAAGTGGGAGATTCAAAATCCGAGGCATGGATGGGAGAGTCCTGGAAAGGTTGGACAATGGGCAGTCAGCTCCCAGCCAGTGTTCTTGCAAGTTTAATGGATCTCAAGATACAAGACTTTCAGTGCAAGAAAGAGGCCAGTTTTTTTCTGTAAATAGGCTGAAAAGGACATTCTATACTGGTACCATATGGCCCTATTTTATTATTTATTTATTTATTTTTATAATATATATCATTGCAAAAGTATACCTTATAATTAAATTGGCAATAAAAAAAAAAAAAAAAAAAAAAAAAAAATGGTTTTTTAACATCACTCCTCTCCTGATCTCAACACCTGTACCTCATCCCTTCAGACAGCCTTAGACTGTATAATGGAATGGTCAACCCTCTGGGGTTTAGAATTTTCAGCTGATAAGTATCATTACATGATATTTACCCACAGGCCTGTCCCAGAACATCATCTAAAATTAGCAAATCAAAGACTTGTTCGTGTCTATACCAGCAAATTTTTAGGAATGATATGGGATCCCTCTCTCACCTGGGGTCCTCATATAAACTATGTTTGTGAGAGGTGCAAACCAGTGGTTAACTTAATGAAGATGCTTGCCCACACATTATGGGGTTCAGATAGGAAGACCCTTCTTTTATTATATTCAACCCTCATATGATCAAGAATAGATTATGGCTCATTTTTCTACGAAACAGCTGCCTCTTCTCACTTACTCAAGTTAGATCATCTTCAGTATCAGGTATCAGATTGGCAGTAGGTGCACTAAAGTGTACCCCTGTAGATAGATTGGAGGCTGAGGCTGGTATACTGCCACTTGCCTTTAGGAGACAATTATTAGGTCTTATTTATACGAGTAAATGTATTAGTTTTTCCCCTCATTCTGTCCATAAGCTCTTTGATGACTTCTATATTTATCAGTTTTATTTGTCCTGTCCTTTCCCTTTACCTTTTGTAGGTAGGATAAAATCTCTCTTCTCACAATTACATATGCTATGTGATGTTATGTACTCCTCTCACCCAAAATGTCAGTATTTGATCTGTTCTGGAAATGTGACATTCCTTGATTTGACCATCTTCCCTTTGCACTCAGTAAATAATAGTTTCCCAATCTTCATTCAAAGATATACTTAATGGACTCCTCCCTGCTGTTGTAATTTACACGGAATTTAGGCCAGGCTGAAACTATAATTTTTTTTGATTTTAATTTATCAGTGACTAACAGTTGGCTTTTGATATAAAAATTAGATTCCTGAAAAAAATAATTGGTGGCCACCAACGTGTGTCTGGCCACCCCTGTTTTTGTAAAAACATCTAATGCTGCACTAGCAAAATCAGAAAAATGGCAATATCTCTCTTCTGAACATGCTAGAGAGATGGTTTGCATACCAAAAGATGCAGAATTTGATTTAGAACAAATTATTAAGAGTGGTATGTTTTCATAAAACCTTTAGTTTTTGAGTTATTTTAGAAAAACTAATGTTTTGGGCCCATAGACCCCCTTTCAACTGAATGTCAACACAATAAAACATTCTCAAGCTGCAAATTGACATGTATTAGTGGTTTTCAATCAGCAATCAAAATCAATCAAAATCAGCCATTTTAAATTTATTGAAAATGCTTTTTGACATTCCAAAATGCCAAACATTAAATTATACAATTAACAAATTGTCATTTTGTCATATTTTAGCATGATAAATAATAATCTAGAACTTAAAATATTTTTTAGACACAAAATCTTTCATTAATTTACGTGATCTAATTTTGTTTCTAATAAGACCATCGCTACGCTCATGACCTATAACAGCCAAGGATGCTTCAGTGACAAGCTTGATGTGCCTTTCAACATTCTGACTGTGGCACTCGTGATCCAGTTTCAATGCGGTATTAATGATATTATGCAGTTCTTCATTACTGAATTCTTTTAATACAGGTGGAACAGTTTCCCATTAGGACATAACAGACAGCTTGTGGTATGCAGAAGCTTTGAAATTGATGATTGGCTTTCTAAAGACCCTAACATTCTCATCTATAGCAGGATATTCATCAGTACCACCTTCATGATCCTCTTCATTCTCATCACTTTCAATTATTCCACTTGCAAAATCATTGCTACTACCAGATTCATCATCAAAATCCTCTATAACTCCCCTCAGACACAGAACTTTATTGACAGCACACCACCTCACCTCTTCATCTTCGGATATTCATCAGTACCACCTTCATGATCCTCTTCATTCTCATCACTTTCAATTATTCCACCTGCAAAATCATTGCTACTACCAGATTCATCATCAAAATCCTCTATAACCCCTCAGACACAGAACTTTATTGACAGCACACCACCTCACCTCTTCATCTTCATCAGCCAGCATTCCAACTAAAATATTTTCACCATGAGCAAAATAGCTGTTATTGTTTAATACGTCATAACAAATTTCTCTAATTTTCCTGTCAGGGAATTTATTTACTCTGGATCATATTGAATAGGTTTCTTGACCCATCACTTAGCCTCTTATTAGCCTTGATATTGAACCAACTGTGAAAGTATACTTTGATGATGAATTCTACTATGATTTTGAGGTTCTTACTGGGTCTTTTTTGTGAAACATAAAAGTGAAGAATTCTACAGGCTAAGGTGAGCCATCGAGAGTGATTTAGCAGGCCAACTTCTAAGAGTGCAAGGTCTTCATCCACTTCACCAGTAATAATTGCCTAGCAGATGCAGTATCCATAGTATTGGTCTGTTGATAAATTGCTGACCACCTCATTTGGTAGAAGCACAAATGCAGGATAAGGTATAGATTTGAAGTCCACAACATTCTATTCTGACACATCCCCATTGAGCTGAGAACCAATAGGGCCAGAAAATTTGTCTGGACTTTTTGTTGTCCCATCTAAAGTTATGAAGATGTGTCTAAATGGCAATTCATTTAGATGCAGAAGACAAATATCCCACTGAAGAGGTTGCTCTAAAAACATTTCCAAATATCTGATTGACCCATGCATATGTCCTGTGTTAGTATTTGTCCCATCTGCTTTAACTAAGTTTAATTTGGCCTCAAGTTCTGTCCCTTTAATGATCTTATAAATGCCATGAGCAATGTCAATGCCTTTGCCACTCTCCAGGGTAAAATGGTTGAGGTAGAAATCATCTGAAAATAAATGTAATTAATTTTACAATTAAATGAAAAAGGAAGGAATAAAGTTAACTGGACAGTTGTCACTTAAAAAGAAAATTTTTTAAGTAATTGAAATATTACTTTATAGTACAGTAATATAACAGTATAATGCCTATAACTGTATGACAATCATTTCCATTTACCTGGCTCTCCAGTAATGACATAATGTTCCTCTAGGATTGTGGATGTATAATACTTTTCATTTACTTTGTTAACAGCAAGTGTAGCATCCTTTCTACCGTCAAAGCCAATGCCAGTCACTTTTTCAAATATCACTTCTTCCTTCTTCCTTTCAGCTCTCAATTTAGCTCTCTCCCTTCTCAACTTGTTTCTGAAAAGTATTTCAAAAATATTGGCCATGCATTACTGCATTAGCATTATACAAATATACAAATGTCAGTGTCTTGTTTGAAACTAATTAATATAAATACAAAATAGAAATTTTGATGCTAATTAAAAATAATAGTAAATCTGGTGATTTAGAACTTATAGCAGAAGCTAAGAAATGTAATATCTAGAGTGATTAAAAACATACTTATCAATAACATTTTGTATGTTATCTGGGGTGATTACTCCAAAGTCCACCAATGTAGCAGAACCAATAGCCGCTCCTGCTCTATCACTTACTTGATATCTGTTAGGATATTTAAAGTAGATTTACATATCTATTGTCAATGAATAATTTATTGGTAATCTTAATCTCTTAGTCACAATGATTTCACTTTAAGCTGTATTAAAAGATTTATCTTTCAGTACTATACCTGTCACATGCTTCAGCTAATGAGCGTAATCTAGTTCTGTTCTGTAATGTTGAGACTTCTGGAACATAGTCTGCATCAAATGAATCATTACAACTGTCACTATCTGTCAACTCAGGAATGTCCATAGGTTCAGGAGGAGGAGGAACTGATTCTTTTGCTTTTTGAGATTGAATAACCCGTGATTTGAATTTTAAGTCAGTGGCTGTTTCTGGGACTTCTTTCAGGGTACAGTAACCATGCCTAGTTGTTTTCTGGTCCTACAAAGTGATTATATTTCATTACACTATAATGTATCTTTTATCTATGGGTCTCTATATGTAAATTGAAATTCTTACAAAAATGAGAAAATACTAAAATATTACTTATCATTAACATCATTAATAGTGTATTATTGATATTACTAACTTATTAAATGCACTTTAAAAATTGTAGCAAATAATTGATAATATTAATAATTGATAATTAATTAATATTAATTAATAATTTACAACTTGAAATTCAATCAACAGACCTACCTCATAAAACTGGTAATCAGATTCAGTCATTTTTAGTAAGTGCTTTTTCTCTGTATCTGCCAACAGTTTGTGATCATGTTGATATATGTCAAATAAAACGTTTACAGTTTTCAGAAAATCATCTAGATCTTGATGATATTTAGGTCCCCTTTTCTTTTTGTCATACTTCAGAAGGCGGTTGAATTCCTTTATTTGGGTTTTCAGTCAGCTCTGTATGGCACTTACTGATATTGGATAAACATTATATGTGACCCACAATTTATGCAATTCCTCAGAAATAGCTCTCGGTACAGCATCTGTTTTATAGTCTCCGAAACACAAACACCTTTCAATAACTTGCTTCAACGTAGGCAATTTCCCTAAAGGAAACTGTTCTGCTGGCATAAAACGTACATCACCAAGTACTTTAGCAACTGTTTTCCTTGTAGAAGTCATACTTTATATTGCAAATGTTGAATTCAATGACAAATTGCAGTTGGAAACTTATAACAAAGGCACCTGAAAAAAAAACAAGTTTTCAATTTATTACGTTTAAAAAAGTTCATGAAGCAGCCCCACCCTCTATTCTTTAATCAAGCATAATGGATGCAAGATAACAAGGAAAAGTCATATCATGTGATCACTATGTCCATGTCATCATCCTTTTAGGGCAATGTTTAGTAATCAAAAAGCCAAATCATGCTTATTTTAGAATTTCTTTTGTCACTAAGGTCCGTCGAAAGGGGGTCTATGGGCCCCAAAAATTAGTTTTTCTAAAATAACTCAAAAACTAAAGTTTTGTAAAAAAAAAAAAAAAAAAAAAAAACACTTAATAATTTGTTCTAAATCAAATTCTGCATCTTTTGGTATGCAAACCATCTCTCTAGCATGTTCAGAAGAAGAGATATTGCCATTTTCCTGATTTTGCTAGTGCGGCATTAGATGTTTTTACAAAAATGGGGGTGGCTGGACACACGTTGGTGGCCACCAATTATTTTTTTCAGGAATCTTATTTTTATATCAAAAGTCAACTATTAATGACTCTGATTAATTCTATCTTGAGTTTCAGCCTGGCCTAAATTTCACGGATGGCTCAGTGGATCCCATGGCTTCAGCTAAGGCAGGTTTCTGCATTGAAGAAAAGGACTTTTCTTTTGTCCTGGCTATGGCACACCCATATTTGATGCTGAACTTTTTGCCATTTACCTTTGTCAAGAACTATCATCTGTATCGAATAATACACCTCGTGCATCTCTTGAACCCAACAGAGATTCATTTTATTTGGGTTCCTGGTCATAAAGGGATTGTGAGAAATTAATATGCTGATGAGAGTGCAAGAAATGCACATATCTATGACACAGAGTATGAGACTTTCGTAACTTTTTCACAAATTAGAACCAAAATAAGGAAGACCATTAACTCTGTGGCAGAATCACTGGGAGCAACACTTTAATATAAGAGATAGGACCCTAATTAAAGTAGCTAATGGACATTTGTCTCCTGAACTATCATGATGGGACAAAGTTGTACTGGCAAGGGTGAGACTGGGAACCTGTTACTTTACTCATCAACATTATTTTTCAAATAATTGTAGAACCTTTTGTACTTCCTGCCAAGTGCCTATGACTTTACACCATCTTTTCATTGAGTGCCCAATTTTTGAGAGAGATTGGTTTTCTTTGATTGAATATTGCAGTAGGTATAACAGGAATTTGTCACTTCTTATTCTCCAATCGGAGGACTTTCCTCTTAAAATAATACTAACCTTCCTTTGTATATTTTTTCCAGTGTGGTATTTTGTTGCTGTGATAGGTTAAAGTTATTGATCATGAATAATATAGCTGTGATTGTCATTTTGGTTAATATTCGTCTTTTAACCCGCTCACACACGGTTAAAACAGTACAATATATTGAATTGCCATTCAAAACTGACTAAGAAAATATATATCTTACGTTGTGCAAATTTGTTGAAATGTACGTTTTTTAATAAAATATACTCTCTCCTGTTTTGGCTATAATGTACTTTTTTCCTAAAGTATTTTTCCTGATTGGGATATTTTTTCGCTACTCTGCGACTTAATTAGTTGGTTGGGTTTTGTTCTGGCTATTTTTTTTTTTTTCAAATTGGATTCAGTTTAGTGGTGTTTGTGATAAAATTATGATGTGCCATTTGTGTGATTTTAACTTTGAGAACTTGATTCATCATGTGCCCTAGATGAAGACAAAGGATTGAATGTTTTTATCAATTACAGCGTTATATTCTCATCCTTAACTTGCCCGAAATGTGACAGTGAGTGCCTAATATGAAAAGATCAGAAGATATTTAGGTGAAATAACCAATATTAACCTGTGAGGTTAATTAAATGCCCAGTTAGGTCAACTATATACCCTTGATGATTGGTTAGGTTGTCATGATATTTTCGTTAGTTTAAATGAAAATGATGAGAGCAAACTTTTCTGGTTAATTTTGAGGTGTTTTGTACGAAATGTCCATCCATTTCCTGTGCAAATGCGTAGTTTTCAAGATGACAATATCTCGAAAACTACGCATTTGCACAGGAAACAGATGGCAAATTCATGCAAAACACCTCAAAATTGACCAGAAAAGTTTATCATAAAAACAGACTGGGTGTAAAAATGAATAATTACCATCATTTCTCTTACTAATAGATGATTCAGTAGTTAGTTATTTTATACCTTCATAATTTCACCTCATTAGTTAGCATACTAACAGGCAAAGCTGGGCACAAACCGTTAATCCGTTAATCGTTAATTAACGAAGTTAACTTTTTCGTTAATGATTTAACTTTTAAGTTAACTTTGAAAATCATTATCGGACTAATTAACTTCCGTTAACTCAAGTCCGTTAACCCAAAAAATTCATAAATAAACGTTTAAAAGTTTCTATTATTTTCAGTGCTGAGCAGGTGCGCAATTAATCCGCCACTGTTAATAGTGATGAATGAATTTCCATTTCCGCAGTGCAAACAAAATCAGGCAATATATTTGTTTCCGTCGCCACAATTTGTGTCTTACCAAATATGGTAGTTATTTATGGCATTGGTTTGAGCAAAACATGGTTGACTATAAAATCAGGCGGAAAGATTTGCCATTTGAGTTGAATGTTTCAACTTTCAAGAAATATCACAAGCATTTTAAGGCACTTTCAATAATATATATGTAACAATTACAACAAATAACTACATTCATTTCATTTGCAGTCTGTCTCTTGCGCAACATGTTTGTGCTAGTGAATATTTAAAAATAATCGTCAAGTAAGTCATGTATATTTATAATATGTCTGTGAGTACCTTATTAGTAGTCTCCTTGATACATTTCAAGAACCATAAAACTGATCAGGTAAGATTTCAATTCTCATGTCACTTTGATGACATAAATTAAGTCAATTGATGTCTTACAATGGGAGTGTTTTCACCTTAACCCTTTATGTCCTGGCGGTACTTCTAGGTACCACATCTAGGTCCCAGGGTGAGGAAAAGCATGGAGGGTACAGTCGAGGAGGCCATGAAGCAGCAGTCCAACGAAGTGGGCAGCAACAGTGGAGGCAGCAACAACGAGGAGGAGGAGGATGACTTCTTCAGTGCTGTCATCCAGACAAAAGAGAGCAGCAGAAGCCACAGGTCACTCAAGGGCAAGGCCCAGAACTTGGTCAAGACCTGGCTGGAGACCAACTCCAAGGACTTGCTGACAGATGCTGCCTTCTTGGGTGAGCAAGTGTTGGTGGACTTGTTCATCAAGTTCAACACAGCCATCCCCTCCAGTGCTGCAGTGGAGCGTTTGTTCTCTATGGGCAAGGACATCCTGAGGGCCAAGAGATCATCCCTGTCTGATGAAAACTTTGATATGCTAATTTTCATGCAACATGCATCTCATGGACAAAATGGAGAACGAGAAGAAGAGGGAAAATTAAATTATATATACAGGGTGTCTGAGAATTATCTGTACAATGTTTGGCTGTTATTAAAAGTCAACCATGAAGTGTAGAAATTCCAGTGTTGTCCCATTTTACAGAGAATATCATTAAGTTTTTTCTGATACCAAGTTTTGACAAGTTTTTTAGAAATTCCAGTGTGTCCGAACATTATCTGTACAATTTCATCTTTTAATAAAATTCTTGATAACACATAAAATTCTTAAACAAGATTATTTAGAATCTGTATTTTCAAAAGTTTCTTTTATTAAAGTAACGTTGTTACAAACATTCGATATGTGCACCATCAGTGATTCGCAAAACATCCAATCGATAATCCAAATGTTGCCATGTATGCTGCAGCATATCCACATCAATTCACTCAATAGCAGCTGTGATTCTTGCTTTTAAATCATCAATGTCTGTCACCCGCGTACAAAAAAGAAAAACTTGTCAAAACTTATCAGAAAAAACTTAATGAGTTTCTCTGTAAAATGGGACAACACTGGAATTTCTACACTTCATGGTTGACTTTTAATAACAGCCAAAACTTGTACAGATAATTCTCAGACACCCGGTATATTGTGTTTTTCATTTTTTTTATAATAAAAGTTAACGTTAACAGTTTATCGGTAACTTCTGTTACATGTTTAACGGATTAGCGGTTAACGAAGTTAACTTTTTGGTTAATGGTGCCCACCACTGTTAACAGGCCATATCATTCTGTCCTTGTGTGTTCTGAAAATAGGCCCAGAACTGAAGATGGAGTTGGCTTCCATAATATCCTTTTTCAGCTTGGTTCATGCTCTCATTATTTTTAAAGCCCTAGTCACTTATAACTTAGTGTAGGGTAAGACATGTATGTGTGTTTGTGAATGACCCTTCATAGTTGGCTGCATAGAAAACAGGCTAATAATAATAATAGGTCAACTGAATGCCTGGTTAGGTTAATTGAATGCCCAGTTAGGTCAACTGTATACCCTTGATGATTGGTTAGGTTAAGTTGTGATATTTTCATTAGTTTAAACAAAAATGATGAGAGCAAACTTTTCTGGTTAATTTTGAGGTGTTTTGCACATTTCCTGTGGTAATGTGTTGTTTACAAGATCTCATAACATGAACATGTTAGGTTATGCTTTATTGTATAAAATGTAGTCAAAAATACATTTTTCGAGTGTATTTTGGTGTGCTTTGGGTAATTGTCACAAATGATATGGTCTGAAGTTGAAATAAAAAATATATTTTTCTAGTATATTTTGGTGTGCTCTGTTCAAATATAATCTTCATTTCTTGTGCAAATGAACAGAAATACGTGTTTGGGCCATGCAATGACAACTATTTCTGTTCATTTGCACAAGAAATGGTCATATTTGAACAAAGCACATCAAAATACACTTGAAAAATATATTTTTTACTACATTTTATACAATAAAGCATAACCTAACATATTCATGCTATGAGATCTTGTAAATGCCGCATTACCACAGGAAACATGCAAAACACCTCAAAATTAACCAGAAAAGTTTGCTCTTGTCATTTTTGTTTAAACTAACGAAAATATCACTACTTAACCTAACCAATCATCAAGGGTGTACAGTAGGGTTATAACTTTTAGACTTTTTTTCAAATAAAAGATCTCCTGTATCATAAATCGATGAACTTTTGCTTAAAAACAATGAAAAAGACCCTAATTCCTGTTTTTAAAAAAGGTCACCCCCAAATCAAAAGTTTGAATCACCATAACCATATATTTACGTTACTACTCATAAGTATATAAATATATTATTATTAGAGGGCGGACTTTTAGGTTTTAACCTAAAAAAATATTTTCGAATTTTTCAGTATGCTAATATATCGTGATATTGCCCGAAAAATCACTTCCGGTGCTCAAATTCGATGACTAATATCAATCCACCCATATAAGAAAATTCTAGAACACGACATTGTTCTTCATGCACTCGCAAATTGTATAAAAGCACGAAATGAAATCAACCGAATCACTTGTGTCCAGTATTGCGCAATAGTTACTCAACTGTTCAGTTCAACTCAACTTCAGGTAAGCTTTTATTATTTGTAATATGTTCACTTAATTAAAAAATATAGCGAAATGTGGAATTCGCTTCTGCACTCTTGAACATTCCAGAACATTTTTTAAATTTATTAACCATAATAATTTGTTAAATTTTTCTTCCACTTTAACACGTAAACAAAAGTGTATCCAGAATGTTTTGTAGAGGGGAGTCAAACTCAAAAAATATATAGAGCCCAAAATATTTGGTGATAAATATTTTCGTGAGACGTTCTATGGATGTTCTAAAAATATTTTCCAAAATTTTATCACCTAAAAAATAAATATTTGGTCATATTTTTTCACCTAAAAATCTGCCCTCTAATTATTATATTATTTCTATATATTATATTAATATTATATATATATATAATATATATATAAACAAACAAACAAATCAACTTAATACCTTTTTATATCTGTTTCAGAAGCAATATAATGTCACACAAGAAAAGTGATACTACCATACAGAAGAACAAGGATATCTGGACCAATAATCTGGTGAGATTCCAGCAGTCACATAGAAGAAGATGAAGTGTGCCTTTAGAAGAATCTTCACTAGAGAAAAATGCAGAATGCCACTCCAAATCCAAATCATTGGACGGTACCAGTTTCTTGGAACAGAAATCAAAGGAAGAAAAGAGTGAATAGTGGAAATTTCCAAAGAAGTTACAAAATTATGGAAGAATAAATTGAATTTTCCGCATGTGTCAGATCAAGTAATACGAGCAAAGCTTGACAAGGTGATGAAGACTTATGATGAATGTGTCAGGAGGGGAAAATATGATGCCCTGAATGAACTTTTTGATATCACTAAAGTAAATGGCCAATGGTTATCCTCGGAAGACAAACGACTGTACCACCTTCAAGTGGAAAGCAAAGGAGAAGTGGGGTACTCTACAGGTCAAGTTGCAAGTGAAGAAATGATTCACCCTTCAAAGAGACGAAAATTGCCTGCTGAATCAGCATCAACATCTTACAATCATGTTTCTGGTGGTAGTGGTACTGAATCTGAAGAGCGAGCATGAAGATGATGAAGAGAGTATTACTCCACCAACCAGAAGACATAACAAAAGTAAAGTTGCAACCAACTTGGTGACATCCACAGGAGTATCAACAAGTAAAGCCGCTAAAATATGCAAACAGTTGTCACTTGATGGTATTGACATTCCAACACCAAGTCAAGCAGCAATTTACAAGTCAGCATACAAAAAGAGGCTGCTAAATTGAAGGAGGAAATGATTGAAAATTTACAGATGGAAGAGTGGTCTTTACATTTTGATGGAAAGCGCATTGAGGAAAATGAGTATCAAGTAGTGGTACTTAAAAATGAAAGAACTGAAGTAAAATTGGATGCATTGCGTCTGAAAGGTGGCAAGGCTGAAACTATTGCTGAAGGAATTGCAAAAGTTATTGATGAATACACCTTATGGAATGCAATAAAGATGATCGTTGCTGATACAACAAGTGTTAACACTGGGAAAAAGAGTGGAGTTGTTGTCAAATTGCAACGAATGTTCTCAGAGAAGGGTATCTGCAAACCACAATTTATCAGTTGTCAGCATCACATTCTGGACAGCATTCTCCGTTTGGTAATGGACGAAGATCTTGGTGCTAACACCAGTTCTCCAAACATCGAATATCCATTTGTATCCCAACTGGTGAAGAATTATGAGGAACTAAAGGCACAGTTTGTTAATGGAACAGAAGAGGTCCTCGAGAAATCAGGATGGAGAGATTATATTAAGTTTTTGTACCATCTAACACGGGTGTTTAGATTCTTTGAAGAAAAAGGGAATTTTCCTTTGATTAACTTTCAGAAAATTCCAAACAGCAATGCGAGGTGGCATTCAAGAGCTATCCTTGCATTTATTCTTATACCTACAACAAGGAAGACTTTGGAGAAGGTATGCAGATTCATTTCATACAACTGGGCAGAATATTGGTTTACTAATCAGATGTACAATGAAAATGACTTCAAGAACTTGTCAGAAATATTGAAACCTTACAAAAAAGCATTGAACTCATTGGAAAATCACTGGAAGCAGGAGCCATCCCCACTCAAGATACCAAGAAGTAATCAGTGTGCAGAACGTGCAATCAAAGTTATGCAGGAACTGTATGTTGCCTGCAGAAACAAAAACAAACTGCAACTTAGGTTTATTCTAAGCAATAAGCAGTAATATATGTACAAGTATTATAACTATTATGTTGTGAGTTTTTATTATATTACATGGAATATGCAATAAAGTTACGTATGCAATCGATTTTTTTTATTTTGGGGTGACCTTTTCTAAAAAGATATTAAAATGAAAGTTCATTTCTTTGTTTTTAGGCAAAAGTTCATTGAATTAAAGTACAGGAATATTAGGTTGTAAAAAAGTTATAACCCTAGTGTACAGTTGACCTAAATACCTTCTGATCTCTCTGTATTAGGCACTCACTGTCACATTTCAGGCAAGTTAAGGATGAGAGAATAACGCTGTAATTGATAAAAACATCCAGTGCTTTGTCTTCATCTAGGGCACATGATGAATCAAGTTCTCAAAGTCAAAACCACATGAATGGCACATCATAATTCTATCACAAACACTACCAAACTGAATCCAATTAGGGAAAAAAAAAAATAGCCAGAACAGAAACCAACAAACTAATTAAGTCACAGAGTAGTGAAAAAATAGCCCAAAATTATACAGTAAACCCTCAATTTAACGGACCCCGATGTAACGGATTTCGGATTTAATGGACCGGACAAATAATAATACAGTACATTAATTAATAATTTTAAAAAATTAAAAAATCTTAAATGCCGCACTGTTGCTGGCAACCGGGAAACAACTGAAGATGTTCAGCAATGGCTTGAAAATGATGGTGGTCCTGGCTACCAAGTCCTCACTGAAGAAGAAATTGTGGATGAGGTTCTACATGGCAAGGCAGGGGAAGAAGAAGAAGACTGAGGAAGAGCAAGTTACACCAGCATGGCCTAGACTGTCTGAAATGAGGAATCTCATGGACATTGCCATCCACTACATAGGGACATCATCTGACCCTGAAATTGTCCCTTACTATGAACATTTTCGGCAGTTCAGGGCGATCATAATTAAGAAACAACATCAGAGTGGCAAACAACTGAAGCTGGATGCTTTCTTTAAGCAAACTTCACTGACTCCCACTCCTATTTCACCTCCAACTGCTTGTACATGACAACCATCTACAAGCAAACAGACGACACCAGTGCCTCCATTTGTGCACATTTCAGAAGAATCTGAAGCTGAGGATTTCCCTTCACCTCTACCTTCAGATACTGAATAAAGACTACTGTACTACTACCACTATGGTCACGGCAAAATACTCTTCAACTACACTGTCAAAAAGGTGAGTAAATATTACATATTCTTTATTATAATTTAATAATTTTATATTGTACAGTACTGTATATTGTATTAAAGCTTTTTTTTTACATTAAAAACAATAAAAATGGTAAAAAATGGCCCCCCTAGGTTACATTCGATTTAACGGACTTTCGGCATTAGCGGACACCCCTTCCCCCCTATTAGTCCGTTAAATCGAGGGTTTACTGTACTACTAACACCAAAAATAAGTGTATTTATATACAGTGGGGTTCCGAAGTTCGAGAGACTCAAACTTCGTGATTCCGCATAGTTGTGACACCCTTTTTTATACAAAAAATTTCAAAGTTCGTGATTTTTGACAGAAAATCTGCATATTTGTGATTTTGATTTTCTGTATTATTATTATTATTTATTAGCAACATATTTAGTTTGATTTAATCTGCTTTAATTTTATCCTGTATTTTTTACATATCATTTTGAAAAAATAACCTAGTTTTTGGTCTAGTGCTTAGTCAAAATGGCTCCAAAATGTAAAGTAGATAGTGTTAGTCAATCTAGTAATAAAAGAACCAAAAATGTCACTGATTTGGAGACTAAACTAAAGATTATTTCTGAATGTGAGAAAGGTTTAAAAACTACCTAGTGAAATATCAAAAATGTTTAGTTTATCATGGTTGACTGTGGACTCAATTTTGAAAAGCAAAGAAAAATATACTGTACATAATTGTAATGTTTGTTTTTTTCTTAGATTGGTATCAATTTTTCTAAGCTCTGGAACGCATTAGCAAATATTAATGGAAAATGGATTCCGATGTTTGTGATTTCGAAGTTCGAGACTATTTTGGCAGTCCCAATTAATCACGAACTTCAGAACTCCACTGTGTATATATATATATATTATTAGTATCATAATTTTTACCATTAATATGCATTTGCACAAAAAATGAGTGACAAATTTGAATAAAGCAACTAAAACAACCTCATAAAAAGTTATTTCAATTTACAGGTCCAGCCCATGTCATTTAAAATATATTAACCATGCTTTGTTTGAATATGACTCATTTCTTGTGCAAATAAACAGAAATACAGTTGTCATTGCATGGCCTAAACATGTATTTCTGTTCATTTGCATAAGAAATGAAGGTTATATTTGAACAGAGCACACCAAAATACACTAGAAAAATATATTTTTTATTTGAACTTCAGGCCATGTCATTTGCAACTTAATTACCTAATATACACTATATATGATCTCTTTCACCTGTGAAAGTGTAAGTTTTTCTTAAAATTAACTAATGAACTACTGTTTACGACATCATATGGCAAAAGTATTTTTGTAGATCAAGTCTACAAGTCTATTTTCTAATTTTCTTATGCCCACGAGTTATCCCATCAGTATCGAGTGAGAAAAAGTTATGTACATCTAAATTGTCCAAATCTGAAAACATTTTGAACATCAGTATCATATCTCCCCTCATACAATGTGTCTCAAAACTGAACATACCTAATTCCTCTAATCTATCCCTGTATCCCAATCTTCTTAAGTTAAGGATAAGCTTGGTTGCCTTACGTTGCACACCTTCAAGCATATGAATATTATGTCTAAGGTGAGGGGACCAAGTTTGAATGCAGTATTCTAAGTGAGGCCTAACATAAGAATTATATAATTTACAGATGACTTCCTTACTCTTGTAATTAATATTCCTCTTAATAATACCTAACATTTTATTTGCCTTATTTCTAGCCTCTAAGCACTGCTTAGAAAATTTGAGATCATCACTGACTATAATGCCAAGATCCCTTTCCTGTCTAACATCCTCCAACTAGTTCCTTTGCATCTCATAACTAAAGTTTTCATTATTTCTACCAAAATGTATGACTTTGCATTTTTGAACATTGAATTCCATCTGCCATTTACTAGCCCAAGCAACTAATCTATCAAGACCCTTTTGCATGCAGTTTATAAGAATTTTTGGAGCAAGTGTAGTTTGTCCCCCGACACAAAAGGGGATACAAACTATTATTATTTTTTCATCACCTTTTATTTTATTTTAATCATATCCTAGGTCCTAAGAAAAGTTTTACCCAGTCTTCTTTTCAAACAGCCAATCAAACAAGTATAAATCCTTTGAGAAATAGATATAAATATAAAGCCTAGAAAACCAAAAAACTATCTCGTAGTCATAGCTCACAATATTAACCCAGCTAGCTGGTTAAAAACACATTTACTAAGGCCAATATAGGCCTGCAGTCCAATTGTATAACAAACAAAACTATAATATCTAATGCAGTGTTCCCATCTTTGATGAAAAGGATTATTGCTTTGTTGCCAAATTTTCAACATGAAAAATAAATTATGAATATGTTACAAAAATATGACACTGATAAACCCTAGCTGGATATTGGTATCAGTTATTGGCCAATATTATTTTTAATTATTGGTATCAGTTATCGGCTAAAAAGCGATATTGGTACATCCCTAGTAAATATATACAATTTTTTACCAAAAATATTACAACTCAACTTAAGATTAATCTAAAGTATCACTCATTAAATAAAGTAATAAAAAATAATCATCTAAACAGCTTCAGAATATTATTTTTGTATTGAACACTTTCCATCATTTTTCTTGATTGTCTTTTGTTGAATGCCATCATGATGTTCAAATCCTACCACAGTTGAGGAAGCTTCTGTTACAAGTTTAATGTGCCTTTCTACAGCCTGATTATGACAAGGCTGGTTGAGTTTCAGTGCTTCCTTATGTTCATGAGTTCTTCATTGGTTAGAGATGCTATGATAGGGGGCTCATGAATGTCAGGTGAATTTAAGTTTATCATTTTGAGATACCCTCAAGCTTTGTTATTGATTTTAGGCACCATGAATCTCCTGACACTACCATCTCTCACAACATTCAAGTTAGGCTGTAACTCTAGGACTTCAATATCTTCATCTGAATCAATTATCAGGTCACCACCTTCAAAGTCATTGTCTATCACTGTTTCAACTGATTCATTCCCTCTAACCAAAAGTACAGTACCTTGTTAACTGCGATGTTGTGGATTTGTGGGTCTGAATCAGCAAGCATGGCAATTAATACGTTCTCAGGGTGAGCATAGTATGCATTTTGGTAGAGGGTGTTTGGGGCTATCTCTAGTGATATGAGTCGTTTTTTATTGTCATTTTTTTTTCTTTTTTTTTGTTTAAAACGAAGATAGTCTGTTTTTTTTTTGTTTTTATTGTTTTAAACTTATTCCATATTTTTCTTCCTTTAATCTAATAAGTATATTAGTATTACCTATAATTTGCTATAGGTACTACCATGCTTATACGGTTATAAGCACACCGGACAAAAAATTAGTCACCCCTAATAGCACCGATAGTAGGAAGTTCAAGGTCACACAGAGGGCGCTGATGTAGCATTGGTAAGTGACAAGTAGCAGTGACGTAGCACACAGGATCAGATCTGTTTCGTGAGGTGGTGAAGAACAAAGTGTGTGTTGGATATAGTCTGCAAAATGGGTCGTGAGGCAGACGTTACTTAGTGGCAAAAAGGAGCCATCGTGTTTGGCAGAGCCCACGGACACAAAATGTCTGAAGTAGCCCAATTTGTTGGTGTGTCAACGCGTACTGTCCAGAGAGTGGTGTAGTTCGCAATCAACTGACAATTGACAGCGTAACTGTGGCCGGAAAACAATTCTCGACAATAGGGGCCGCCGCCATGTTTCTCATCTAGTAACTGCAAATCATTTTCGAACCAGAGAACAATTGCTCCAAGAAACCAATGAGGTTCTCCAGCGACCAATTTCCGAACGGACATTGCGACGAGAACTGCATGCGATGGACATCTGGAGCAGGGTACCACGGAAGAGGCCGCTGTTAACAGCAAGTCACAAATTGGCACGTTATAAATGGGCTCAGAGGCACAAAAACTGGACTGCGGCAGATTGGAAATGTGTAATTTGGTCCGATGAGTCCCGTTTTTGTTTGTTCTCCAATGATGGGAGGCGACGAGTACATCGCAGGTCCAATGAAACCTTTAATCCTGAATGCATCGAAGGTGTTGTTCAGGCTGGAAACAGAAGGTGAAGCGCAGGACTTTGGCGGAACTTCGGGACCAGCTGATGAACGAGTGGCAGCAAATCGATGTTCAGTACATGCGCAACCTCGTAGAGTGTCTGCCTCGCCGGATTCGTGCGGTTATCAAGGCCAGAGGCGCCGTCACACGTTATTAGGTACATTCTGAGAGGGGTGACTAATTTTTATATAGTCATCTTTTAGAAAAACTGAATCACACAAAAAGTATATAATAGAAAGGAAAAACAAACCCTCATTTTTTATATGTATATATATTTTTTAACTAGAACATAAAACATTCTTCCTAGATTGGGTAGAGCATATATGCTAGTTTCAATATCACAGGTACTGGTATAATATACATAATAAAAAATACATAATACTGGTATAAAACAATATATATAATTGTGATTGGCAAGAATACCAGTGTGTGTATATATATATACCATATATATATTCCAAATAGAAAAATAAAAAAAAAAAAAATATTCATCTCTTTCTTTAACCTTTGTGTTAACCTAATGCTATTTAGCTTTCATTATCTGATTCTATTTCCATCGAAGAATCATTATCACTAGATTGATTAGAGCATATAGTTTCAATATCACAGGTACTGGTACTTATTGCAGATTTGGATGTTGACGAAGCCAATGTAGCACCATGTTTTACTTCACTTTCTTGGAATTTTGCATTTTGGGATATAAATACTAGCTTTGCTGCTCTGTCTGTGCTTAATCGGTTTCTTTTGGCTGTATGGATATTACTGTATGTGCTAAATGATCTCAGAGGTAATGAAAGGGCGAAATAGAGGTGTATGAGTTTGTGTAGGTATGTATGTGTGCGTATGTATCTGGAATTCTGGATGTATGCGTGTGTATGGGGTATATAATTAGTGATGTGAGTCGTTTTTTATTGTGTCGTTTTTTTGTTTTTTTTGTCGTTTTTTTTGTTTAAAACGAAGATAGTCTGTTTTTTTTGTTTTTTATTGTTTTAAACTTATTCCATATTTTTCTTCCTTTAATCTAATAAGTATATTAGTATTACCTATAATTTACTATACTACCATGCTTATACGGTTATACCTAGTATATATAGTCATCTTTTAGAAAAACTGAATCACGCAAAAAGTATATAATAGAAAGGAAAACAAACCCTCATTTTTTATATGTATATATATTTTTTAACTAGAACATAAAACATTCTTCCTCGTTTCAAACAATATACATAATTGTGATTGGCAAGAGTACCAGTATATATATTCCAGATAGAAAAGGAAAATATTCACCTTTTTTTGAACCTTTTTGTTAACCTAATGTTGTTTAACCTTCATTTCCATGGAAGAATCATCACTAGATTGGGTAGAGCATATATGCTAGTTTCAATATCACAGGTACTGGTATAATTACATAATCAAAAATACATAATACTGGTATAAAACATATATATAATTGTGATTGGCAAGAATACCAGTGTGTATATATATATATATTCCAAATAGAAAAATAAAAAAAAATAAAATATTCATCTCTCTCTTTAACCTTTGTGTTAACCTAATGCTGTTTAACTTTCATTATCTGATTCTATTTCCATTGAAGAATCATTATCACTAGATTGATTAGAGCATATAGTTTCAATATCACAGGTACTGGTACTTATTGCAGATTTGGATGTTGACGAAGCCAATGTAGCACCATATTTTACTTCACTTTCTTGGAATTTTGCATTTTGGGATATAAATACTAGCTTTGCTGCTCTGTCTGTGCTTAATCAGTTTTTTGGCTGTATGGATATTACTGTATGTGCTAAATGATCTCGGAGGTAATGAAAGGGCGAAATAGAGGTGTATGAGTTTGTGTATGTATATATGTGAGTATGCGTGCGTATGTATCTGGAATTCTGGATGTATGCATGTGTATGGGGTATATAATAGATATAAATATGTGTATATAAGTATTTATGTATATATTGGTATATATGTATATGGGTGTATGTGTATGTATATATATATATGGATGGTCTCGGGGGGAAAATATGTCATCGCGGGTCTAAAGGATAGTTAAGTGGGAGATTCAAAATCCGAGGCATGGATGGGAGAGTCCTGGAAAGGTTGGACAATGGGCAGTCAGCTCCCAGCCAGTGTTCTCGCAAGTTTAACCGATCTCAAGATACAAGACTTTCAGTGCAAGAAAGAGGCCAGTTTTTTCTGTAAATAGGCTGAAAAGGACATTCTGTACCAGTGGTACCATATGGCCTATTTTATTATTTATTTATTTATTTTTATAATATATATCATTGCAAAAGTATACCTTATAATTAAATTGACAATTGACAATATCTATATTTAAAAAAAAAAAAAAAAAAAAAAAAAAAAAAAAAAACGGACATAAAAAAAACCCGTTTTTTAACATCACTAGCTATCTCCCTGGCTTCCTTGTGAGAAAATTTCAGGATCCTTTGGAGCATATCATAAAAGTTCTTAGCCTCATCTGTGCATCAAATCTGTGCATCAATACTCCTTGATCTGGAACCAACTTGGAAAATAGACCAAGATACAAAACTCTGCAAGTGTGACCAGAACTTTGGAAGGCTTCCTTTGAAATGTATAAAATCTGAGGATTCTACATGCCAGAGTCAACACCTTGAATGACAGATTGGTCCAACTTCAAAGAGCTCAAGATCAGGATCAACACAGCCAAGTATAACAGCCATACAGATTCTGTAAGTATAATACTGGTCAGTGCTGAGGTCCTCCAGTACGGTACTTCGTTAGGAATAACTGGAAATTTTGAATTCCTAATTGGCTTTAGTGAAATCACATCACACTGAGATACACTTCCACCAAGTTCAACCCCTGTCTTTCATAAAAATGAGTCAGGGCTCTTTGTTGTTCCATCCAGAGTAACAAAGATGTGACAAAGGGGAGCTCATTGCAGTGTAGTAGGCAAATGCTCCACTGCAAAGGTCTACCAAGCAGTGGGTTAACTGTTTGGATGTGATAGAAGATTGAGGGAAGTCTTTTTCTGTGAAACACAAGTTTATTTATGCAGAAACTTGAAATATATTTATAGTATTACGTTGATACAATATATGAGAAAGAGAGAACTTCAACTGAGTAGTCTAAGCAACATCATCCTGTTAGCATATACATTTTGTGCTTTGTATTTATCACTTATTACAAAAGAAACCTTTTATAACTTGAAGAGCCTAATCATTTTCATTAATCAATAAAGTAACATAAATATCAACTGTTTCCGCAAAATAGAAATCAACATCTTCCTTCCTTGAATAATCAATTTTAAAATTAGAAAAAGCCATTTTGAGCAGAAAACTGGGATTTGTTTATAAAAAACCTCTGAACAGTTAGCTAGAACAACGTGAAAAAAGTGTTAGCAGCTAACGAGGAAGCTTCTAACAGTGGCTGTATCCTCCAGCATGGGACACATCAATGCGAAGAAGAGTGACATCAAACCAAAACATCAACGCACTGGTGGCCAAACTTCCTCAAATCTTTGTGCAGCGGGCTGTCTACAGTTGGCCAGACCAGCAGTCAATGGCCGGTTGTGTGGCATGGTCAGAGTGCCGATTGGCTCAATGCACATACAAAACACCCACCATCCCTGACTTCATGGTGATCCATCAAGATTGTACTGATAACACGATAGAAATACAAGCAGTTAACATTAAAACACATGCAAAACACACCACTAATCAACATTTACATCCTACCAGATAGTTCACCTCAGGTGCCAGCAGGGCTGTGGAGTCGGCACATAAAAAACCGACTCCAACTCCTCAATTTTTTGTCTATCCGACTCTGAAGGTATATTAATTCTAAATCTGCTATGATGATAATTACACAAGAGGCATTTCACCACCACCACGTGAAGCATCATCATCTGTGGTCATTGTTACGGTAACTTTGTCTGTAGTAAAGAATCTTGTAAGTGGTGCTTGTCGTTCAGTAGATTTCTGATCTTTTGTTAACTTTGAAGTAGTTGGAAGGTTTTTATTACTATCTTTCTCAATGACAACTTCTAAAATTTTGGGATGGAAACACTGCAAATGTCTTTTCAAATTTGATGCTCTGGTTGGTGCATTTTTATCAGAGCCAGTAAAACCACTGATTTTTGCTTCACATAATTTTTCATCATCATCATCTTCTATCATACACTGACACACGAAATGTTTCCCATCTGTGGTTATTGTAAAATATTAAAAAACTGCAGACTTTGTTGGAAGTGTCTTTGCCATTGTGAAAGGGGTTTTAGACTTGAAAGTTAAAAACTTATGAAATTTAGAAAGAACTCGAAATTAAATAAGCATTAAAAATAAAAAATATTATCTGAAAAGAAAAAATGAATTAATGGCATTAGTGTCTGAAATGGAAAACATTGTTTATTTTTTAAGTGGTTTAACCACCATAGCTGCCAGTGATATCACACACAAAAACATATTTTATTAAAATTTATATTGAGGTCAGAGTCGGAGTCGGTACATTTTTACCGACTCTGACTCCAGCACCACCAAAATTGACTCCACGACTCCGACTCCACAGCCCTGGGTGCCAGCCAATTACAATCCACAGTTACACAATCTGGCCTCTCTCAGTAATGTCATCTTAGGAGGAGACTTCACCGCTAAAGACACTAGTTGGTACCTGCACAACCAAAGTAACACCAGAGGTGCCAACATAGCCACACAACTAAACAGCCTCTTCATTCTTAACAATACAGAAGAACATACACACATACCACATCAAGCAGGATACTCAAACTCCTCCCCAGACATAACATTCTGTTCCCCCTCACTAGCAACACATACACACTGGAGAACAGAAAAACAACATCATCAGACCATTTGCCCATCATCATTACAACACGATCTACACTCTGCCCCAACAGCCTTAGGCACACTTACAGAAATTACGAGAAAGCTGATTGGGAACAGTTCAAAATACAGACTGAAGAACAATTCACCACATTAAACAGCACAGAACACAC
The DNA here is from genome assembly GCA_023014485.1 of Bathynomus jamesi. Lineage (NCBI taxonomy): Eukaryota > Metazoa > Arthropoda > Malacostraca > Isopoda > Cirolanidae > Bathynomus > Bathynomus jamesi. The sequence goes on along the minus strand of JAJOZX010000258.1, from coordinate 332,757 downwards.
CCATCATAAACATCAATACAACACTCAAGACATTTTATCAGATCATCAATAATGCAAACAAATACATACCCAAAGGCAACATTAGGAAATACAACCCAAATTACACTAGAGAAATAGCCCACCTCATAAGGCAACAACCTCAAACATAACACACAAACACCACACAGAAACCATAAAACAGCTCAACACAGAAATAAACAACAAACTCAAAGAAAAACAAACAAACGTTTAGGGAATTCATAACAACATTAAACCACTCCACAGATACATCCAGGCTATACAAGACTATAAACAGCATTACCCACTCTAACAGCAGCATTCACACCTCACACGCAACTATTTGTCGCAGCCAAAATAATATCCCAACATGTACACAACAAGTAACATTCTAGTCAATCACTATGCAAAGATAGTCACTTAAACAGAGACAACAACCAGAAACACACAGACAGACAAACAGCCAGACACAAGAAAACCTATAGACTCTACATGACCATTAAACCCTTCAATACAGACCAGACCACCAAGATCATCAAAAACATTAAGAATTTGAAGGCTACTGGATCAGATAACATATCTAACACACCTTAAACACTTGGGCCCACAGGGAATACTAGCTCTCACAAATATCAGCACATATTCATACCAACACTATTATTCCTGACATATGGAAACAAGGTAAAATTACAGGGTGTCCCAGAATTAACTATCTATTTCAATGAAATCGGACAAATTTAATAAAAACTGACAATTTTGTGTTTATTACTAAATTATGATACAAAAACAGATAGATTTATAAATCATAAGTCAAAACTTTATTTACTTGAATGTGATAAGCCTTTTTCATCAGTGTCGAATGCAAGATTCTATGAACTGTTGTCTTGATATGTTGTCTTCGGCCGGCCTCCCTAACCGAAGTTGTTGGTTCATCCTCAAACAATTGTCGTACCTGTTCGGTACTGTTACGTGCTGTCCTTGGACGTCCTCTTCCCACCTCGTCATGTACGGATCCAGTTCTTTTAAATTTGTTCACAAGTTCATGAATCGCTTTGTCTGTAGGACCGTTCTGTGGAGTCTTCTTATAAATTTTTCTCTGATTTCATTACATTGCATTCCTTTGAACGGGATGTTACAACAAAGATGCGTTCTTGTGTATTCATTATTAATAGGGTTCTGAAAGAGAATGAAAATAAAACTGAAAAAATTATGAAAATAAAATTATTAAAAAAATTTAGAAATTTATACATTTTTAACACATATTAAACATGATAAACATAAATAAAAGCGTGTTTTTAAAAAATTTGTCCGATTTCATTGAAATAGATAGTTAATTCTGGGACACCCTGTATTACACTACTCAAGCCAAACAAAAATCCAACAGAACCAGCTTCCTATAGACCCATTACTTTACGATGCACACCTTCCAAAGTAACTGAAAGACTAATCTTACAAATCACCAACCCACACATTCCACTATCGCCTACTCAACATGGATTCAGACCTCACCACTCAACCACGACATTACTCACTAACCTCACGCAGCATATCATGGATGGCATCAACTTCAGACAACCAGCTCAACGTACACTATTAGCAACAATAGACATTAGTAAAGCATTTGATGCTATCCCACACTTCCATCTCATAAACAAAATACTGAACACAAACATGCACAATAACACCAAAAAGGTGGCTGAGCAACTATCTTTCAGGAAGATACTCACATGTCACATTTAATGGCAAGTCATCCAAAAACAAGCTTTTTCTGAATGGCATCCCTCAAGGCTCTGTTCTCTCACCAACACTGTTCAACTTATACATGCATAACATTCCAACACCGATAGATAAGCTTACCTTATCATATGCAGATGACATTATTCTAACATCCACCCATAACCAGGGCTGTGGAGTCGGTGATAAAATTTGCCAACTCTGACTTGTATAATTATGACTCCGACTCCGATGGAATGTTAAGGCCAAATTGATTATGATTAGCCTTATTAGGCCAATGGAGATTCATAAAGAAGGCATTTTGTCACCACCACATGACTCATCAGTTACTTAGTGGCTGTAACTATGCCTTAATGGCTTTTTTTCTCTTTATTCAAAAATTACAATAAATCCCAAAATACAAACTGATTGAAGCTTAAACAAAATAAGATTATTATTGGTTTAGCAAATTAATAAGATGTTTTTGTATTATTATAAATATCCGTAATACATAATATTTTCCATCAGCAGTGAGTGAAAAATATTCAAAAACAGCAGATTTATACTTTTGATGTGACATTACGCTGTTATCATTACTTATCAAATTGAAATCTAAAAATCTGAAAGATTTAGGGTTGCTAGTACAAAATTTTTAAATTTCTTTTTATTAATTGTTAGTTAATTAATTATGATCCTTATTAATTATAAGCAACTATATTTATATATTATTTATATATTTATATATATTTATATATATTTATATATTATTTATATTTATATATTTTTATATATTATATTATATATTAAAACATTAGGTTAAATCTATTTTATTCATAAAATTGAGCTAGGCCTAGGCCTAGGCTGCTATGGTTATAGTTGAAGGATTTGTACCAACTCCGACTCCACTCAAAATTGACTGACTCCTGACTCCAACTCCACAGCCCTGCCCATAACAACATTGACACTGCTACAAATAACCTACAAACATACATAAACAGTATACAAGACTGGCTCACACACAATAGACTCAAAGTCACGCCCACAAAATTAACCATCACCTTGCTTACAAGCAATACAAAAGAACACCAGATAACTCCACAGCTTACACTAAACAACACCAACATTCCACACACTCACAGGACCAAAATACTTGGGGTCACATGCAACACATCATTATCTTTTGCAAACCACATTCAGGACATTAAAAACAAATGTAGGCCCCTACGTCTAGACTTAACATGCTTAGGGTACTTACAGGCACAAACTTTGGACACCAGTAGGAAACATCATCACTCATATACAAACAATATATTTGCTCAGTTATGGACTATGCTAGCCCATGCTTGGCACCCATTATCTCTCTCACACACACACACACACACACAAACACCTTACAAACAATACAAAACAATGCACTTTGTATCATTACAGGATTCACTCAAACAACACCAATAGAACACCTGCACACAGAAACAAAAATACTGAAAGTTAGAGAACATTTAGACATGAGGGGAACACAATTCATGGCAGCAGCAACAACTACTAACCCACAACAGTCTAGGGCGGGTCATACTATGCATTTTTTTTAAATCAATGGAGAGGGGTGTTCAAATGACATATTTTGGTGTATAGAACACAATTCTGATAACCCTAACCTACATCATTTTGCAGTTGATTATTATTAAATTGTTGATTATTTTACTATTGTAGTTACCCCAGAATATGTCTTCTCACGTTTTCTATCATGGCTGCTCACGTTATATCTCATAGAGATTGCCCTTGCTAGTGTAAGGTATGGCATAGGGCTGAGGCCAACTGCAGTGATAGCAACAGCAGCTCTGATTGACGCAGGAATCATCACAGAAGACAATACAAGTAAAGTGATTGATAAGAGCAAGGTCAAGAGAGCACAGGAGAAGTTGATGAGAGAGCTGGGGGAACAGTTCGAGAAGAAGTGCAGGGAGGAGGGGGGGATCTCTTGCATCCTCTTTGATGGGTGGATTGACCTGACCAATGTGGTGATGGAAGCTGAGGGCAGTGACCAATCTTTTCCCGCAAAGATCAAGGAAGAACACTATAGTGTTGTTAGTGAGCCTGGCAGCTACTATCTGTTCCACTTTACCCAAGAGAAAGCAACTAAAGAGGAGTCACATGCGGAGAAGATTGCTAAGGTCCTGTTTGCCTGGCTGAAAGAGGGGTTATGATAAGACCTTGTTGGCCATTGGAGGAGACTCAACAAATGTCAACACTGGTGTGAAAGCTGGAGTAATGCAGAAGCTGGAGCTGCACCTGGGGAGAAAGCTGGTCTGGTTGGTGTGCAACCTGCACACTGTTGAACTTCCCCTGCGCCATCTCATTGTTGACCTTGATGGCCCTACTCTGTCAGACAAAAAATTATCCGGGCTAATAGGAAAGCTCCTTGATTCTGCTACAGACTTTGATATCAATCCAAACTTCACCCGAATCTCTGTTGGCCCTCCACTGATCAAGCTTCCTGACAAGGTCATTCAAGATCTCTCAACTGATCAATACTATGGCTATAAAATTGTCTGTGCAGTCAGGGATGGAGTACTTCCTGCAGGGCTGGCTCTGTTAGAGATAGGACCAGTAAACCACAGCCGCTGGCTCACCACAGCGAACAGACTTCTCAGGCTCTGGGTGTCAAAGCACGGACTTAAAGGAAAGAACCTGAAGATTCTGCAATTCATTGTGGAATTCATCATTGGAGTGTATTACCCATGTTGGTTCAACATGAAGGTCAAGCACTCCTGGATCGAAGGGCCTAGGCACATCCTCTTTCAGCTGGACTGCCTCAAGTCCTAGAGAAAGGAGGTGCTGGATATTGTGATGCCAACTGTGAGAAGATCTGCTTGGTATGCCCACAGTGAAGTCATCCTCCAAACACTACTCTGCTCTGAGGATCAGAAGGAGAGGATTGAAGCGGTGGAGAGAATCCTGGCCATCAGGGGAGAGGGGGACCCGGACACTCAGCTGGGGGACTCCTCTGTTAGGAGCAGAAGGACACCTGACATCAATTGTGATGCTTCCAGCATCGGTGACTTGATCAGCTGGTCAGAAGGTGTGTCAGAGCCACCTCTCACCTGCTCTCTAAGCACCTCAGAGGTGAAAAACTTCATCAACACCCCTATGGAGGTGCGCAACTGGCCTTGCCACACACAAAGCATTGAGAGGGTTGTTAAAATGGTGACTGAGGCTTCTGCTAAGTACTTCTCACAGGAAAAGAGGGATGGAGGGATCAGGGCTCAGGAGACCTGCAGGAAGCTGATGTCCAAGTCTGAGTCAAAGCAGGATTTGTGCAACCTGGCAAAGTTCAAGATGTCAGGAGAATGATCTTTGTAATTATATCCAGTGATATACATGCAGTTCACCTATTAATAAATATATGTAAAGTTGATTTGGCCTTGTCAATATAAATGATTTACCTTATATCTTTTAATATATTATAAAGGGGTTCAAAAGGGTAAAATTGGCAATTTAGAAATATAAAATGATGTAGGTTAGAGTTATCCTATCCAAAAAAGAAGCTCAGATTTGAATTCCCCATGTAAAAACACATAATTTAGACAACCCTGATAGTAGGATTTCCTTCAGATTCATGTTGTCACCTGAGTACAACCCGCCCTACCACAACACCCTTGCCACTACATGTACAATCATGCACCAACACCTCGCACCATTAAGGTAACACCAGAGTGTCATAACCAAATACTCCATACCGTGCCCCACAGACATCACACAATACAGAAAACACACACACGCACCTAACCCACAAAGCACTGACATGACTCAGTCCTAGGTGCGAAGCCACCACCTATTAACAGGTCAGAGATCAGCTTGAGCAGATTGGATTGAGTTAACTCAGCACGATTCCAATGTGGACATCACCCCAACTTACAGACATAAACAGATTAGACAACTCCACAGACGACACCTGCCACCTGTGCCAGGACACACCACAAACAATTGAACACATTATGACAGACTGTACCACTCTAGCACAACAATGAACACAACACAACATCACTAGTACGCTGAACCTCTGGTCCACTCCGGAGAGGGTGATTGGTTACCTGCATGCTGCTGGCTTGCTTGATCAGGGTGGGCTGATTGGCTAAACAACAACAACAACAACCACCATGCAGTTCTTCCAGGCATCTGATAGCTCCACCATTTAAACCAGTCATTGTATTAGTCCCATCAGATCCTATCATGCCAAGTTTGGTTTGTAATTCAGTGTCTTTGAGGGCCTTGTATATCTCTGTTGCAAAGGTTGACCCCTTGCCATTACTTGGAGTCACACATGAGAGGTAGAAATCACCTGAAATAGTAGATATTCAGAAATTAGAGACAGTATTTTAGATATTTCGGGGTTTATATCCATTTTCCAATTTCTATATCTAAAATTCTTCTTAATAAATATTTTGAGTAATATCTTTTACAAAATGTGAACTAAAGATAAAAATTTTAAATCTTACCAGGTTCTCCAACAATTACATAGTGCTCTTCTAGCTCAGTTCTTCTGTAATATTTGCCATTCACTTCAACTGTCACCATTGTTGCATCTTTGCAACCATCCACTTAAATAGCATCCACCAATTTCAAACAATTTACCTTCCTCTTTTCTTATGGCTTTACAATATTTTTCACATTTTCTTCTCAGTTGTTCCTGCAAAGTTCATAGTGCAAATTTACTCAATTTTAAAGACAGTTATTTAAGCAAGCTCCATGGTTTTGACTCACAATATTTAAATTTCAACACTTGTTTAAAATGTTATGCCTTTTTTTTTGAAATACTTGATTTGAATCGGATACTAATGTACAAGATAATTGGACTGTTACCTGTCAATTACATTCATCTTAGTAGTGATAATTTCATAATCCTCTAAAACTGCTGATGCAACTGCTGCTCTGGCTCTGTCACTTACTTGATACCTGGCAAAAGACATTTATTTTATATGAAGTTAATATTCTAACAAGATGTTCATTGGACAGCAGTGTCCAAGATTTGGACTCTAACTACTAGCAACATTACATGGATTATAAATAATTTTTTCAAAGGTGTTGTCAACAGAGCAACGAGTGTGTTCAAAGCATACTCATATTTTAAACTATACAGTATACCTGTCACCCTGCCGAGTGACATTTGGTAGACTTCCTATTTTGTTCTGTCTTGGTTTCCTGTTGTTCACTGACACCAGCTGTTTCATCATGTGATTCCCAGGCTGACCCAACTCGAGAGAGTGTTGCGATTGCTGTCATGTATTGCTGCTGAGCTTTATGGAACAACTTGGAAAAACTCTTCTGAGCTCTTCCCTGGGGATAATAAAATACAATATGATTATGATACAAGATAGTTTACCAAAGAGCAAAAATAAAATTTTAGAATTTGTACTATAATCATTTCAAGAAACCCAGATTTTTGGTGGCCATTAATCAAAAGTTTTCAATTTATATAGATCAAACACCGATTCTTTTCTTTTGCTTGCTCCTGCTGTACTCCTCTCCTTTTGTATCTGATGTCTGCCAATGTAAGGCGTTCTTTAAAACCAATGCATCGTCCTATTCTAGCTGTTTTCTGGTCCTCATAGTCATCTTCTGTCATTTTGAGTTGATACAAATGTTCAAAATATCTTCTCCAATTTGAGTCCTCACAGAAGATGTCAAACAACTTGGAAGTTTTTTCAATGAAGGAAGAAAGATCACTCCAGAACTTGTCACCACGTTTCTTTTTTGGATATCTATCAAACCTACAAAGTTACGAAAACTTTAATGTTGTGAATGCAAATTTCAATTATAAACTCTAAAGTTAAGTTCTAATAAAAACAGAATTTATTATTGATCATTCTTATGATTTGCAAATCACTGAATCACATGATTGTTAATAAAATTAGTGTCATAACAAATAAATGTAACTACAAAATTTACAAAAGTATGACATTTTAAATGTTTTTATAAGGGACTGAAAATTTGTCTTCCCTCGAAAATTCTTTAACTAGATCCTGAATCTTGCTAGTGACACTGAGTCATGAAATTGGATAGACATTGCACCAAATCCAGTGTTCAATCAGACTTAGTGCAACTTTATCAGCTGCTTTGAAATGGGGGTGTGATGCTGGAAAGTGTTTTTTGTAAAGATGCATTTGCATTACTCACCTACTGGATACTCTGTTAGTGGGGTGATGGCAGCTGCTGCTGGTTGCTGAGATGGGAGATTGAGCTGCCAGTGAGGACCACCCAGAGGGCCTTCAATTGAGTAAAAGTAAATTCTTTGACTTTAGCACCACCCGCACTGCTAAGAATGAGAGAAATGAGGTGAGCAAGTTCCCAATTTTAGTGTGGTTGAGATTGTCAGATAGGCAACTCCTATTAATTTGAAACTGGGTTCTCACCTTTAAGATCTCTGGGGCATTAGGGCATATCATACTTTTCTGAGTCCGAATTTCACTGGCTAATATGTATTTTTATGTAAAATTCAATTCTAAGAGGGGTTTCTTTTCTGCAACTTTTCCCAAAAATCGCATTATGTTCAAAATTGCAGTTTTCTGTTCTATGTTGAAATACTGAATATTCAATTGAACACAACCTCATATTTTTAACCCTTTGTTGTAATTTGTTGCCATTTAGACACATTAACTTTGCTTAACTCTTACACAGGTTTAATACATACTATATACATAAGGAAAAAAAATCTACTCCCTTTGAATCTTTGTAACCATTTGGATGCAGAAGGCAAAGTTCAACATTCTCTCAATAGATGGCTCTGAGCAATTACACCAGTTATAATTGTGAAGTAGAAGTGAGTGGACACCATTTTTTTTGGTAAGGCTGGTCATTTTTCCAAAGACAAGGCTTACTTGGCCATAGATGGCATGAAAGTCTGGAGGGCCAAGGAGAAAGTAATGGCCTCATCAGTTGAAGCTCTCAAGCAGAGGTCAGAGGAGGAGGAGGAGAGAAGGAGATCTCTGGGATATTCTTTGATGGCAAGCAGGATAGGAACACAAAGGTGTTGAAATATGACGAAGTGACAGGGAGATTTCATCCTAGCAAAGTGATCGAGGAACATTACACTATCACGTGGGAGCCTCAAGGAAAGTACCTCTTCCATTTCACTTCCAAGGAACCTGAGGGAGGAGAAAAGCCTGCTCATAAGATCGCTCAGGGCCTGCATGAGTAGCTTCTGGATCACAGAGCTGACGAGAGCCTTGTAATGATTGGAGGAGACCACCAACATGGGGTGGTCTGGAGGCACCATAGCCCTATTGGAGAAGATGCTGGGTCACAAGTGCCACTGGATGATCTGTCAGCTCCATGTGAATGAGCTCCCCCTGAGGCACTTAATCATCAAGCTGGATGGCCCTGCAACTCCCTGGTCAGGCTTCAGTGGGCCTATTGGAAAACTTCTTGAGAAAGTGAATGAACTTGAGGTCAACTTCAACTTCAAAACACAGGAAATCATAGGCTACAATTCGTACTGTGAAAGTGGCATGTCTTGTAATTTAGTTGTAATAAGTGTAATGTTGTAATATGATGTTTATAATTTAGGGCACAGCTGATTAATAAAAAGGTAAACCTAAAAATTTTATTACGAGATTTTAGAAGACAGGAAATCATACTGCTATTGGTAATGTGAGCATGCCATGTCTCTTGTAATTTGTAACTTTTGTATATATTTAGGGCACAGCTGCTAAACAAAATGTGTACATGAATACATACCGTAGTTTTAATGTCATGTTGATATTGTGTAAGTAGGGATGCATGCACTGAAGTATGCTGGCATACTGGGCAAAAGAGTGCATATAGGGGCACATTGATGTTGAAAAGTGAGCCATTTAATATATATTTTTCTTTAACCCTTTAACACTGAACTTTTTTGTAGGGTTAAGTCTAGATGCGTGTATTTAAAAAGTTAACTAGAGGCAACATCTGATGGTAAAGGGTTAATGGTCCCTTATGATGATGCTTAACAAAAGAGTAATGTAAATGTTGTTACACTAATTTTATGCATTGCTGGAGCTTGTCATCTTTGAGAATTGATTTTTTTTAACCCAAAACAGATGCCTCTCCGCATTCTTTGCCAGTTCTGTCACACTAGTTGCCTGCCAATGTATTATAATCTCAGGTTCTGGAAGGTGATGCAACCCTCCCAAAATTGTGCTCTGGATCAACCCCTGTATTGTTGTGCCTTCAGAAGATAATTTTACCACTTTATCTTTTCAGAGAAATATCTAAAATACTTCAAAATGGAATTTAAATCAAGTGGTAAAAATATCATTTCTCTCGCGGAAGTTGAAAAACATAATGATAAGAACAGCTGTTGGGTTATAATCAATGACAAAATTTATGATGTATCAAAATTTTTAGATGAGGTAAGTACTTGTAAATTAAAACCAAATTCTAAAGAAGGACTAGGCCTAATCTTATGATAGTAGTCTGTTTCACATCTTTTGAGAAACAGTTACACTAATATGCTCTTGTTCCTCAATATTAATGGCTCTTAGTATTTTATAATTGTTTAGGAAAGCTTATGCAAGTAAATAACCAATAAAATACTTGCTAATTGTCATAAAAATGAGGAAAAATATGTGTGTGTGTAAAAATTAGCTCCGTAGTCTTAGTCTTGGTGTTAGACTCTGGGCAGTGAGGTTCTGTTTACTCCTGGCTGGTGGTGTCCAGGTTGGGTTGGACCAGCCACTTACCCTGTTAATGTTCAGACTCAGATGACAACCCCCACCTTCTGGGGAAATAAGTTCTGGATATTGCCTTTTACATTAACTAATGTTAGGCCTAGGTATTACTGTAATCCTACCAAGGTCTGCTACCCACTACTACTACTAGATGGTGGGGATCATTGTGTGCCTAACATTATTTGATTGAAATGAATTTAAAATCAGTATTTTTAATCTTAATTTAACCTTTTCAAAATTTCTATTTAAAAAAAGAAAAATAGCATCTTTGAGCCTTGGAGACCTTGTTTTTGGCTCTCACTTTTGTGGAGGGGTCACTTTTGTAGGCACTCACCTTAGCCCCCCTCCTTAATACATTAAAGAAAAAATCTGAATGGAAACTAAATTTAAACTTGGTAAAAGAATATAAAATGTTTGATTTTGATTCTTTCATGTATCAAAGTTTGCATAAATCATAAAATGAATACTGTAATGATTAATGATTATATATACTTTCTCCTGGTGGTCTGTATGAAGTGTATTGGTAGTCTGGGATGGGTGACCCCTTCCAAAGAGGTTATTTAATATTTTCAATTCTCTTCTACCGAAAAAAATGCACCACAATAATATATACCTTGGTTGGTTAACTTGGTTTTGTTTTTTTCTGAATTGTTTATTCTGACAAAGGTCAAGCTTGTCACTCCGCCTTAGACCTACAGTTTAATGTGGAATTTGAACCCCACCCCACCGGCAACCCAGTGTCTTTAACCATTAGGCTACTCAGGATTATATATATATAAGCACACCGGACAAAAAATTAGTCACCCCTAATAGCACCGATAGTAGGAAGTTCAAGGTCACACAGAGGGCGCTGATGTAGCATTGGTAAGTGACAAGTAGCGGTGACGTAGCACACAGGATCAGATCTGTTTCGTGAGGTGGTGAAGAACAAAGTGTGTGTTGGATATAGTCTGCAAAATGGGTCGTGAGGCAGACGTTACTCAGTGGCAAAAAGGAGCCATCGTGTTTGGCAGAGCCCATGGACACAAAATGTCTGAAGTAGCCCAATTTGTTGGTGTGTCAATGCGTACTGTCCAGGGATGGGGTCAAATATGTATTTGTATTTGTATTTACAAATACACAAAAATGGATATTTGTATTTGAGAATTTAAAAAGCTGCATATTTGTATTTGAGCCTTTTATTTGCCATATTTGCTTCAAATACAGTCAAATACACTACTGTAATATAACTGTGCATATAACTACAAATTGATATGAACAGTAAAAATCAAACATTGAGAAATATGAATTTATTTTCTTTAATTATGCAAAAGTGCAGAAATATCAAGAAGTGTGAAATAATTTTCTCTAATAAACAAGAGGAATTTGTTACTTTTCTTGCCTTGGTGTGAAAATGAAGTCTACTTTGATAAGAGCCAAAGTATTGCAATGTTAAGTTTTATACAATAAGTACTCTACCAGTATTGTCTTACTTGAGGGGTAGCCGAAGTCAAGTAAATATTATCCGTTTATATTTAGGATGAAATTGGTATGAAATTTGCAAATACAGTAAAAATTGTATTTGCATTTTATTTGTATTTGAAGCTTCATATTTGTATTTGGGGATTTATAAATTCGAATATTTGTATCTGTATTTGAATTTGGCCGTAAAAAAAAGTGTATTTGTATCTATATTTGTATTTGGGCAATTGTATTTGACCCCATCCCTGGTACTGTCCAGCGAGTTTACAAAGAGTGGTGTAGTTCGCAATCAACTGAAAATTGACGGCGTAACTGTGGCTGGAAAACAATTCTCGACAATAGGGACTGCCGCCATGTTTCTCGTCTAGTAACTGCAAATCGTTTTCAAACCAGAGAACAATTGCTCCAAGAAACCAATGAGGTTCTCCAGCGACCAATTTCCGAATGGACATTGCGACGAGAACTGCATGCGATGGACATCTGGAGCAGGGTACCACGGAAGAGGCTGCTGTTAACAGCAAGTCACAAATTGGCATGTTATAAATGGGCTCAGAGGCACAAAAACTGGACTGCGGCAGATTGGAAACGTGTAATTTGGTCCGATGAGTCCCGTTTTTGTTCTCCAATGATGGGAGGTGACGAGTACATCGCAGGTCCAATGAAGCCTTTAATCCTGAATGCGTCGAAGGTGTTGTTCAGGCTGGAAACAGAAAGTGAAGCACAGGAATAGACACCCACGGACTCTGGCGGAACTTCGGGACTGGCTGATGAACGAGTGGCAGCAAATCGATGTTCAGTACATGCACAACCTCGTAGAGTCTCTGCCTCGCCGGATTCGTGTGGTTATCAAGGCCAGAGGCGCCGTCACATGTTATTAGGTACATTCTGAGAGGGGTGACTAATTTTTTGTCCGGTGTGCTTATATATGCCCACCAGTTAGGGTGGCCCAAAAAATTTTTTTTTCTTTTCTCCAGATTAGAACCTAGCATTTTGATATGCCTATGGATGTAATTTTTACATAAAAATTTCAACTAAATCAAACAATATTTAGAGGTTGCACAAAGCATGCAAAGATCATTCGTTTCATCATTTACTTAACAGCCGCGTGCTGCAGTGTGCAACCTGTGCAATGTGCATGTTTAATGTCAAATTACAACATACTGTAACTTATTTATTTAAGCACAATATACAGCTTCAAATTGTGTCTGCTCATTTAACATTTTTGAACTTACAGTAAATAATATCAGTCGCCCCCACCACCAGTAAATGCGCTATATCAACTATAATAATGTTCAAAACCATCAATTCATGTCTGTGAGTCAATGGAGCCATGCAGTAAGTTAGAAATACTTACTATCAGTGAAAACTTATGTTGCATAAGAACAGCTGTCAAATTGTCAATACTGCATAAAATCTAGAATGACATGCTAACTTTGTTGGAAATATTTAGTTAACAGGAGAACTGTTTTTCTGAATTCCAGCTATGAGACTGAGTCCACCCACAACTGCTTTTTTTCGAGTCAGGATACAGTTTTCGATGTTCTTGTACAACTTGGAGTAGAAATTGCTTCTGGTCTTCATTTTTCGTCAGAAATGCATTGAAGTCCTGGATCAGTTTCACTCCTCTTTCTGCTCTGTCATTCACAACTTTTAGTGACCGAATTACCCTCTCTGCTTTCTTGAAATCTTCATTATCATTCCATGTTTCATGCGGCATCAACAGAAAAGATTGTGGCAGACCAAGAATGTTGAAAAATGTCTCTGTATTCATTGTAACGAAAGAGCTGAGCTGCATGTCTGCATATTCACCAGTGCCATCCAGTCGGTGTGGTGGTTCTTCTGATCCTTCTTTCTCTCGTATGTTTACCAGCATCTGCATTTTCTGCTGGGGATTAAATGTCATGTCGAAGAAAGCAAGGCCCACCATAACCTCACTCAGGTACCACAAATGTCTGCTGAAAGCAGTCACTGCTGCCTGCTTGACAACTGGATTGACATTGTATTGTGTCAATCTCTTTAGAAACTGCAGATCATTTGCAGGGGCTTGGGCAGCCAGTGGGGCTTGAAACCACACTGTGATGTAAATGTCCGACACGAACAACAAGAATTGGAATATTCCATGTTCTTGTGATGGCTTCATCTTGAACTCTCTCCTAAACATCCACATTAGGGTGGTCCAAATCCATAGGGGGAAATTTCAAAATTGTCTTAGATAGTCTCCACAAGTGTGGTGTTTGTCCATTTAGTGTCCACATGGTCTGTGCAAAATTGCAGCGTGATTGGTGAATATTTAGAGGTCGCCCCACTCTGAATATATATATTATATAATGTACTTTTTCTTCCGTAGGTCCGATGTCTCAAACTCGATCAATTCCAAAAGTTTGGCTTCTAGGGATGGCAACTGGAACTTTATCCACGTCAAGGCTCCCTACATGCCTTGACGCCCTCCTCTTGGGGCAATACCACCACATCAATCAAAAGCAAACCACCTCCGACAGTCTGAACCAGGCATGCCAGAGGGTGATTGAAGTCTGGACCCGAGCGCGGATCCCAACTCAACGGATCGACTCCTGTGTCCGTAAGCTTTCAAAGCTTTTAGACCGCTACAAAACACTCAAGAAGCACAGGACCAGGCAACGTGCCAGCGATAGAATGAATGAAGACATCTTCAAAGCGGACATCCAGGAACTGTTTGACATCGCAACCAGTGATGCCATGAGCACAATCGTCAACGTTGAGGACCGAAATTTCCTGTCCATGCAGCGCAAGGACGTCAATTCTTGCAGCATGGCTGGCATTGATAAGGAAACGACTACACAAGAGGACAGAAAGCGATCCAGAATGGAGAAGGAAGCCAAGAGGAAGGCAAGGCATGAAGCAACACAGAAAGATTTGGAAGAAGCAGGAGTGTCATCAATTGATCTTTCCTCTTCTTCTTCTTCCCTTTTTTCGCAAGACGACGACGACTATAGACCATCGGTTCCGATTCCTTCTTCGTCTGAAGCTCCGGCACCAAAGCGTCCCAAGAACAAGGTTACGAACATTTTCCAATCTCCAGAAGTCATTGGAGCAATGGATCGCACCAATCTTTCTGACCGGAATGCTGTTTTCGTAACTGGAGCTGTATTACAGGCCGCGGGGCATGATCTGTCTGGGATGACGTGCTCTCGGAGCTCTATTCATCGCTACAGAGAAAGTGGTCGAGAACAGGCAGCTCGAGAAGACCTAGAATCATTCTCTCTAGAAGACCCTGTCCTTCTCCATTGGGACGGAAAGCTTCTCCCCGGCATTGAAGGGAAGAAGACGAATGTGCATCGGATAGCAATCCTTATAACATTCAATGGACAGGAGAAGCTGCTTGGTGTCCCAAAGATGAAACAAGGAACTGGAGAAGCACAGGCCCAGGCATGCCTTCAAACTATGAAATTATGGAACGTGGAACAGCATGTGAGAGGTCTCGTCTTCGATACCACTGCGTCAAACACGGGGTTTACATCGCGGAGCCTGTGTCAGGATTGAAGAAGCATTGGGTCACGAGCTAGTTTGGATCGGTTGTCGACATCATATACTTGAAGTCGTACTTGCTGATGTCTTTGCCTCAATATTTGGCTCAACAGGAAGTCCTGAAACAGGCCTTTTTAAGCGATTTCAAAAGGAATGGCCATCTCTTTCCCACGAAGCATTTGTCTCAGCATCGGACAGCTTGTTCGAGAACCCTCAACTCCAAGAGATGAGAAAAGAGATGCTCACTTACTTACCTAACGCTCTTCAGGCAAGCCAACCTCGTGACGACTACAAGGAGTTCCTTGAACTATCTTTGCTCTTCCTGGGGGGAAAGACTGGTGGTCAACTCTTTATCCGAGCTCCGGGTCCCATGCACCACGCGAGATGGATGGCGAAGGCGATTTATACGCTCAAAATCTACCTCTTTCACTATCAATTCAAGCTCACAGCACGCGAAGAACGAAACGTGACTCAGCTGGCTTTATTTGTCAGTCTGATTTACGTCAAGTACTGGCATGAAGCGCCAATGGGGACACAAGCTCCTCTCAATGATCTCAAAATGCTGCATCTTCTGGAAAAATATCCACACGGAGGAGCTGCACAAGCGGCGAAGACAGCTCTAAGACGCCACCTGTGGTACTTGTCGGAGCATCTGATTGGACTGGCCTTCTTCGATAATAGGATCGATCCTGATACCAAAAGGAGAATGGTTCAACACCTCCAACATCCCCAAAAGAATGGCTGCCCCCGACGAATCGACATGGCGGAAGCTGGTGTTGAAAATGATGTGGCATCCTTCGTCACGAAAAGGACATTGACCCTCTTTGATGCCTTGAAAGTTGGAGTAAGGAGGAAGCGCGCCAGTTACTTCAAAAAGATCCACGGGAATGGCCAAATGACAAGAACTACAGGGAACTTAGAGATCGCGCCTTAAAGATGAAAGTCGTCAATGATGCTGCCGAGCGAGGTATTGCTCTCGCACAATGCTACAATGACACTGACACGAAACGAGGACCAGAAGCAGTACCTCCTACAACTCGTAGCCGCCCACCGAAAACAGATACCAATACCATCCAAGGCGACTCTGATGCAGAAGAAATAATGAAGATACACCCATTATCATGTCCTATTGTCTTACTGTTTTCGTTCATATTCTTTGAGAACCAAAAAAAAATTTAGTTATTCAGTTGTCTATATATTTTCCCAAATTTTCAAAAAGTGGGCAAGTGGGGCGACCCCTAAATATTAACCGAATAACGTGAAACTTTGCACAAATACTGTCCACACCAAGAGGCATAAAACCAACCTTGTGGAGAGAACTTAGTCGATGCTTTAACCTTTTGGACCACCCTAATCCACATTTTGTAACAGTAAAGTACTCATGCCATCCAATGGGCACTGTGCAGTGCACCAGGTGCCTGGAAGTGAATCCCCCGTGCTGGAGTTCCACCAAGGAATATGATGACAAGTTCCAAAAACTCCCTGTAATCATCCTGTGGTTGGCACATTTTCAGATTCTGTATTGCAAACTGTAATGTGCGCTCTCTAAACGAGTCAATCTCCATCATCCTAGCAGCTGTAAGATATGAACTTTGATCAATCCAAAACCACTGCTCTTTAAAGCGTTTGAAGACGGCCATGTCAGGTCCAGATGAGGCAGATGTTATTTTCAGTGCAGTGAAAACCTTCAGTAGAACAATCTCCCATCACATGATGATGGCATGTGAAATGAAGTAGACTTTGCCCAAGGGCTCTCTCTATGAGAACACATGCACCACTGAGACGTCCTGTATTGCTTGCTGTTGTCAAAACATAGACCCTTGACCTTTTGGGAAAGATTCCAGTCATTCAGACAGGATACAACAGCATCAGCTTGGGCTTGGCCTGTTCCAGATGCAAGTTTTGGTACACCAAGCAAACAATCAACATCAATTCCTGTCACAATCACAGGTAATCGGTCAATTTTTTCGCGCCCAGTAAGGTCAGGAAGCAATTTTCCATCCCAGTGAACAGTCAATGGTGCTTGGGGATTGCATGAAGTTTTTGCATCAGCTGCTGTTTTTGCTCTGTTTGTGGATCGTGCATGTTGAATCGAGCTACGGCTTAGTGTTATCTCATCAACATTATGGCCAAGCGAATGAGCTGTAGCGGCTAACAAGTGCACCGCCTGGCGATCTGTAACTTTTGACCTATCTAATGCTGCTGTGACATCTTTTGAGAGCAATGTCTTTCTTTCGGTGCTGCTTGCAAATCTTTTCCTCTTTCGTGACTTATCCATTTCCATTTCTGAGTCTGCACATTGTTCAACTACATCTTCACTTGAGCTATCAGAAGAAAAATCAACTCACTACTGCAACTTGAAATTAGTGCCTGTTGTTCCTGCTTTGATTTCTGCCACAACCTTTCAAATGATTCTTTCCTTTTGGCTTTCTGCTCTTGTCTCTGTCCATGCTTTATCTTCATTTGCCATATATCCTTTCCGACCTTCTCTCTGACTGGCTAGAAACTCCAGGTCTTCTGTCAGTTCTGTTCGTTTCTCAGCATTTTGATGAGCTATGTCAAACAGCTTACCAAGCTTTGAATTGAACTGTGCTTCATTAGAAATTTGTTTCTGGGTACGATGGTTTATGGCCTTCTTCAAACACTGCCATTCTGCATGTACTTTCAGAAGCCGCTTTTCTATATCATAACTGAGAGCAGTTGGTATTCCAGCCTTCAGCCAAAAACTAAGGACTTCTAATACAGTTATGCGTGCACTTTCTTTGAGTGTCTCTTTCTGTTCTGTATGATGATAGAAAAACACTGAGAATGTTTCATGAAGTGACGGAAGTTTGCTGTGTTGGACGATTCTCTCATTCACAGGACCAATCAACCAAATATGAGATTTTGATCTTGTCTTTGGCTTATTGTCATCTGCAGTTTGAATGCTGCATTTGCTGCTACATGCCATGCTTGAACTCAGTGAAGTTTCCTGAAAAAAATAAATAACAATCAAAGGCTGTTTTTCAAAAAAAAAAAAGTCTCCCCTTATGTGACCTTGAAATTAGGTCAATTAGTAAGGGGAGACATAAATATGCAAAGATAAGCTTATAGTGCTCTATCCAAAGTTGACACCTGTCGTGGCTGTACTTAACCAAAATTTAATTTATGTTTGTTAATAATTTTACTGTGTTCAACACAAACCTTAACCCAACAATGCACAACAAACAAATTCCAAGTAGATATCTGAACAAGACACCTGTACCCATACCATACGGGACTTTGAATACTAAGTTTATTTTATTATTTTACAATTATTAACAGAAAATAACAAACCAGCTTCACAGAATTCATAAAACTGTCAGAAAAGAATATTTACAAGCCACTGGCAAATAATGGCAAAATATAGACTGCTTACCGTGGCAAGACTGCGATTTTTGAAACTTCAAGCACCTTGTGCAACCTCTAAATCATCTCAGAATTGCATCAAATTTCACTCATATTGCTATTACATATGTCGTTTTTGATTGCAGGGTTCTAATCTCTGAAAATTCAACTTTTAATTTTTTGCATGTTCTGTTGGGCCACCCTAGCCCACCTGTTGCCACCTTGTGGTGGGTGGGCTTCTGTGTTGACCCAGTGGGCTACGTTGGTGGGGGCTTAGCCCCAGAAAGGTCACCCATGCTGGACAGGTACTGGGAAGACTGGGCTAAGAGCCACTAAAGTCCTTGGCTCCCAGTACGAGTCTCCAGTGCTGTCCTCCAGAGGTGATGCCCTTAGGGTGTCACTGTGTTGGATGGTTGGGTGTCTGGGGTCTTTGTGCTGTGTGAGGACAAACTTTCATATCATGGGGCCTAGGGTGGTCCAAAAAGTTAAAGCATCGACTAAGTTCTCTCCACAAGGTTGGTTTTATGCCTCTTGGTGTGGACAGTATTTGTGCCAAGTTTCACGTTATTTGGTTAATATTTAGGGGTCATCCCACTTGCCCCCTTTTTGAAAATTTGGGAAAATATATAGACAACTGAATAACTACATTTTTTTTTGGTTCTCAAAGAATATGAAAGAAAACAGTAAGACAATAGGACATGATAATGGGTGTATCTTCATTATTTCTTCTGCATCAGAGTCGCCTTTGATGGTATTGGTATCTGTTTTCGGTGGGTGGCTACGAGTTGTAGGAGGTACTGCTTCTGGTCCTCGTTTCGTGTCAGTGTCATTGTAGCATTGTGCGAGAGCAATACCTCGCTCGGCAGCATCATTGACAACTTTCATCTTTAAGGCGCGATCTCTAAGTTCCCTGTAGTTCTTGTCATTTGGCCATTCCCGTGGATCTTTTTGAAGTAACTGGCGCGCTTCCTCCTTACCTCCAACTTTCAAGGCATCAAAGAGGGTCAGTCCCCTTTTCGTGACGAAGGATGCCACATCATTTTCAACACCAGCTTCCGCCATGTCGATTCGTTGGGGGCAGCCATTCTTTTGGGGATGTTGGAGGTGTTGAACCATTCTCCTTTTGGTATCAGGATCGATCCTATTATCAAAGAAGGCCAGTCCAATCAGATGCTCCGACAAGTACCACAGGTGGTGTCTTAGAGCTGTCTTCGCCGCTTGTGCAGCTCCTCCGTGTGGATATTTTTCCAGAAGATGCAGCATTTTGAGATCATTGAGAGGAGCTTGTGTCCCATTGGCGCTTCATGCCAGTACTTGACGTAAATCAGACTGACAAATAAGCCAGCTGAGTCACGTTTCGTTCTTCGCGTGCTGTGAGCTTGAATTGATAGTGAAAGAGGTAGATTTTGAGCGCATAAATCACCTTCGCCATCCATCTCGCGTGGTGCATGGGACCCGGAGCTCGGATAAAGAGTTGACCACCAGTCTTTCCCCCCAGGAAGAGCAAAGATAGTTCAAGGAACTCCTTGTAGTCGTCACGAGGTTGGCTTGCCTGAAGAGCGTTAGGTAAGTAAGTGAGCATCTCTCTTCTCATCTCTTGGAGTTGAGGGTTCTCAAACAAGCTGTCCGATGCTGAGACAAATGCTTCGTGGGAGAGAGATGGCCATTCCTTTTGAAATCGCTTAAAAAGGCCTGTTTCAGGACTTCCTGTTGAGCCAAATATTGAGGCAAAGACATCAGCAAGTACGACTTCAAGTATATGATGTCGACAACCGATCCAAACTAGCTCGTGACCCAATGCTTCTTCAATCCTGACACAGGCTCCGCGATGTAAACCCGTGTTTGACGCAGTGGTATCGAAGACGAGACCTCTCACATGCTGTTCCACGTTCCATAATTTCATAGTTTGAAGGCATGCCTGGGCCTGTGCTTCTCCAGTTCCTTGTTTCATCTTTGGGACACCAAGCAGCTTCTCCTGTCCATTGAATGTTATAAGGATTGCTATCCGATGCACATTCGTCTTCTTCCCTTCAATGCCGGGGAGAAGCTTTCCATCCCAATGGAGAAGGACAGGGTCTTCTAGAGAGAATGATTCTAGGTCTTCTCGAGCTGCCTGTTCTCGCCCACTTTCTCTGTAGTGATGAATAGAGCTCCGAGAGCATGTCATCCCAGACAGATCATGCCCTGCGGCCTGTAATACAGCTCCAGTTACGAAAACAGCATTCCGGTCAGAAAGATTGGTGCGATCCATTGCTCCAATGACTTCTGGAGATTGGAAAATGTTCGTAACCTTGTTCTTGGGACGCTTTGGTGCCGGAGCTTCAGACGAAGAAGGAATCGGAACCGATGGTCTATAGTCGTCGTCGTCGTCTTGCGAAAAAAGGGAAGAAGAAAGAAGAGGAAAGATCAATTGATGACACTCCTGCTTCTTCCAAATCTTTCTGTGTTGCTTCATGCCTTGCCTTCCTCTTGGCTTCCTTCTCCATTCTGGATCGCTTTCTGTCCTCTTGTGTAGTCGTTTCCTTATCAATGCCAGCCATGCTGCAAGAATTGACGTCCTTGCGCTGCATGGACAGGAAATTTCGGTCCTCAACATTGACGATTGTGCTCATGGCATCACTGGTTGCGATGTCAAACAGTTCCTGGATGTCCGCTTTGAAGATGTCTTCATTCATTCTATCGCTGGCACGTTGCCTGGTCCTGTGCTTCTTGAGTGTTTTGTGTCGATCCGTTGAGTTGGGATCCGCGCTCGGGTCCAGACTTCAATCACCCTCTGGCATGCCTGGTTCAGACTGTCGGAAGTGGTTTGCTTTTGATTGATGTGGTGGTATTGCCCCAAGAGGAGGGCGTCAAGGCATGTAGGGAGCCTTGACGTGGATAAAGTTCCAGTTGCCATCTCTAGAAGCCAAACTTTTGGAATTGATCAAGTTTGAGCCATCGGACCTACGGAAGAAAAAGTACATTATATAATATATATATATTCAGAGTGGGGGTGACCTCTAAATATTCACCAATCACGCTGCAATTTTGCACAGACCATGTGGACACTAAATGGACAAAAACCACACTTGTGGAGACTAAGACAATTTTGAAATTTCCCCCTATGGATTTGGACCACCCTAATGGGGCTTGGGGCCCCATTTTTAAACTGATGGTGTGTCCCCTGGGGATGAGGTACCCCACCCCCCCCTGCAGTTTGCGCTCAGCCTCCCTTTCTCATCAGTAGGCAGTTTCTCGTGTCCCCTGGGTCTGTGTTCTACAACATTAACAACATATGAAAACTATTACTTCTTGTTCTAGAACTTGGGTGGTGGGCAACCAGGGCCCCTGAGTCCTCTACCACTGGAAGACCACATCTTGAGGAGGTCACCCCTCCTCCAGCAGTGGAACACTTGCACTCTCCTCTTCCGTTACTGACCTAAGCCTGTACCTTGAACATGCCCTTGGACATACACCCTCTGGAGCAGTGGTCTCACCCCAGCCCACCTCAGCTGCCTTTGGGTAAGTCAAGTTCCACCCAAGACTTGCCTCCAAAACCCAGCTTCTTGCTCTCCCTGTATGCTCCCCTCACCCACCATTGGCCTGCCTCCCCACGGAGAGAGCCCTGCGGTGGATGGGGAAGTTAGCATTCACATCCATCCTATCAACTGTTGGATACCCCAGTCCACTTTGATTCTACAGCCTCCCAATCCCTTCCAACCAACTCTGAATGGATGTTTCAGGCGATCCAAGCCCATGGCAACTCCAGCCACTATGATGTGTGACCACAGAGGGATGGCTCCCATCTTATAAAATTATGCTCAGCTGCAGCAGAGACAAAAGCCCTACTCTCCCTCACTGAGGTCCTTGGATGCTCGATGTCCATCTCCCCTCGCCTGAACCAGAGTCAGCGCACTATTTATGCTACCTGCCTATTGTCAATTGCAGTGAACAAGCTCCTGGAGGACCTCGCACCCCAGGGTGTCACTAAGATCCATCGCTTCATATCCTGACAGGGAGGCACATCCCTAAGGTGACCAGAGTCCTGAATTTATGACGTGTCCCCTCTTTTCAAAATGTCCCGAAAATATCGGTGCTTCATCTAGTAAAATAGTGAGTGATTATTTTAAAAGTGTGATGCCTAGTAATAAGGATTTAGAAGTAGCTGCTGCTGAGGGTTTGTGGGCTTACCATACAGTCAGGGAAAATCAAAGCTTCAGATCTACTGACTATGCAACAAAAATTTTGAAAACATGCTTTGAAGCAAAATTTTCATGTGCCAGAACAAAGTGTGATTGTTTCAAATGTATTTGCACCATATGCTGAAACAGAATTTAAAAAAACAATTAAAGGATGCTCATTGCATAACATTGCTAACTGATGCAAGCAACCATGGAAACATCAAGCTGTTTCCTGTTTTAATTCGCTTCTTTCAGCCATATGAAGGTGCTCAAGTGAAGCTTATTGACTTTAAATCTCAGCCTGGAGAAACCTCAGATATTGTGGTGAAATATTTAACTGATATTATTGAAGAGCATGACCTGGGCAGAAAATTAGTTGCTTTCTGTGGTGATAACACTAACTGTAATTTTGGTGGTGCTGCAAGAAAAGGAGTGAATAACATTTTCAGGAAGCTAAATGACTACATTGGTAGAGAACTAATTGGGATTGGTTGTTTTGCACATATTGTACATAATGCTGTTCAGTCTGCCAGTGACTGTCTGCCAATTGATGTGGAAACAGTGGTTGTAAAAATATATTCATATTTCTACATCTATACTGTTGAGTAGAAGAGCTGAAAGAGTTTTGCAATTTTGTGGACATTGAATATAAACAGTTACTGGGATATAGTAAAACAAGGTGGTTGGCATTAATGCCTGCAGTTGAAAGAATACGCAAGTTGTTTCCTAGTCTAAGATCATACTTTCTGAGCCAAAGCAAGTGTCCAGTGACACTGAAAAACTTTTTTGAAAACCCACAATCAGAGATCTGGCTCAACTTTGTGCACTGTCAAGCAGCCACCTTTCACCAAGTGGTTTTAAAGATTGAGGGTGAACATATATCAGTTGTGGAAGTGATGAGTGCAATTTCTAATCTGAAGGATAATTTGCAATCAAAGAAAGAATGTGTTTGTGCCACTCTCAGTCAGGAGTCTTGTAAACAAACTTGAACAAGATGGGTTGATTGATTCTAATGATTCCTTATCTGTAAAGAAAATATTAGTTGAGTTTTATGACACATGTATTAAGTATGTACTTGGATCAGTGGACTTTATTAAAACAAGTTCCAAAGTGGTCAGTTGTTGAGAAAACAATGGATTTTGCTGCTGAAAACAACTATTTGACACTGAATTATTTGACGAGTTCATGTGTTTTGCAAAGTACATTAGTGATGAGAAAGTAGCAGAGTGGAATGCATCTAAATTATCAACAGACCAGTGCTGGGTGGAAGTATTCACTCATTTCAAGACCAGAGATGTCAATCATCAATGAATGTCAGCATTAGTTCAGTTTATACTCTGTCTTCCAGGAACTAATGCTTTGACTGAACGTGCTTTCTCTCAAATGAATAAGAAATGGACATCTGAGGAAGCACAATTGAAAGTCTCAACTCTAAAAGCTTTACTTTTAACTAAAATAAACTTCAATCAAACCTGTATGGAGTTCTACACTGTTGAAATCAACTCCAGAGTTACTTCAGAAGATTTCATCTACTGAAAAGTACGGGAATTGAAAAGAAAGTATGATAATATTGTGTATTGGTATGTCATAGATATAAACCATTCTCAGTTGAGTTAATTTTTTTCATAATTATATACTCAAGAGAAAAATACAAGCAATGAAGTAATAATTATGTTACACACACACATATATATATATATATATGTGTGTGTGTGTGTGTGTTGGGGTAAATGTGATAAATTGGTAATTATGCATAATTGAAAATAATATGACTTAACCTAACCAATTGTCAAGGGCGTACAGTTGACCTAACTGGGCATTCGATTCAATTGACCTAACAGGGCATTCAATTGACTAACTGGGCATTAATTTATAACGAAAGATTGATGTGATAAACCAATCTTTCGTTATAAATTAATGCCCAGTTAGGTCAATTGAATGCCCGGTTAGGTCAACTGTATGCCCTTGACAATTGGTTAGGTTAAGTCATGATATTTTCATTAGTTTGAAATTATGCATAATTACCAATTTATCACATTTACCCCAACATATATATATATATGCAGTAAAATCACAGAATAACACGTGATCTTATTAATATCATAAGCAAACAACCACAGATTTTGTTTTTTTCCTTTTTCCCTGAGTGCTTTTGTGATATATTCACATCTTCAAGGAAAAGAAAGAAATAGAAACATTCCTGAAGATGTGAAAATATCATGAAAGCGCTCAGATTTTATTTTGTGTTTTTTCTTTTTTCCCTGTGGTTGTTTGCTGATATATATATATCCCCACAAGGGGGTTCTAGGCTCATGCTCTTAGTGCTCTTTGTGCTCATTTGTACGTGCTTGTTCCTGGAGGTTTCATGTGCACCCTCCCAGCCCTAGCACCCAAGGATGATGGGGCTCGACCCTGCAGTCCTTGTCATCCTTGGTCTTTTTCCACTTCGACTGTCCTCTCCATCCTTTCTTTTTCCTCTGTCTTTCCTCTCACTTTTTCTTTGTTTTTCCACCGAGATATGCCTTTTTAAATAGAGGCGAATCAGTTCTTTCCGAACTTAAAATATATATATATATATGAGGTAGAGAGGTGTCCCGCTTTTGGCTCTTGAAAATAGTCATTTTAGTTTATAACTCCAAAAATAGAAAAATGTCCCACTTTTTGCTCCTAAAAATATGGTCACTTTACCCATCCCCCACCCCGCTGCTACTTCTTACTTTCAACACCTTAGTCCCTTCCGACCATATTGTATTGGGTATGGGAGACCACACATCGTGCATGTTCACTGTCCGCCCATACATCCCAGACCTGACCCGTTGCTTTAAATGCAACTAGTTTGGACACATCAGTTCAGTTTGCTGACAACCGCACCAACTGTGTGTTTGTTGTGGAGAAATTGCTCACCCAGACAAGTGCCCCAACACACCCAAATGTTCCAATTGCAAAAATGCACACCCCTCTTCATCCCGTGAATGCCTTTTCTTCAAGTTTGAGAAGGAGGTCCAAGGCCTGCAGGTAATGGACTTCCTTAGCCTCTGAGAGGCACGAGACAGGGTGCAGAGTTGGGAGGTGAGGCTGGTGATATCTTAAGCCACTGCCCTCGGCTCTGTCCACTCAGCACACCACCCTGGTCTGCCACTCAAACCCCCTTCAACACCTGCTTCCCATCTCCCAAAGGGAGTCCTCACTGGACCCGATGACCTCCTGTTCCCCCACCATCCCCCCTCTTCACGCACCTCGCCTGCTAAAGATTCCTCCAGAATCTGGGACCAGGACACCCAGGCCCCACCCACCTCAAACCCTGCCCTCCCAGCACACACTGCACACACCTGAACCTAATGCCTAGGGTAAGCCGACAAAGTGGAGACACCAGAGCGAGTTGCCAGACACTCTGGCCTTTCAACAGGCCTCTCCCTCTTCCCCCAGATCTAAGAAGATGGCTTGGATCCTTATGCCTCCTAGTTCGTCTATGAGGACCATATCACCTCACCACAGAAGTCCCTCCAATTTACCCCCACACACTGACAATAGTAGCTGAGTTACATGACCTGCCTCCCATGATGAGATCCAATCTGGACAATATCCTCTTCCCCGAGGATCCAATGAATGTGGAACTGGTGCAACTACATGGTGTGGCCAAGGGGAGTTTGGCTGTGCCCATGTGACTTATGGATCTGCCCTTCCCTCCTGGTGCCATTTTTTTCCACCCCTCCATGAGAACACACTGGTTCATCTCCTTCCACCCCCACAGTACCTGCCCCTCCAACACCGCCAGCCCCCTCCTTGTCAGCCACCCTGAGCTCATCCTCCCTCCCACCTGCCCGATCCTTCTGGTATGGTACCCCTTATTGCCACCCAGGGTCTGCCGTGAGACCCCAGACAGGCGGGAAGGTGCCACAGTGGAAAATAAAATGCCCCCTCCCCTGCCCCAAATACAGAAGCCCACCAAGAAACCCATCACCCTCTGAGCCCACGACATTCCCCTAGCTGATGTGATCCACGCCTCTGGTCTCACTCTGCCGACTCGACCCCACAATTTCCGTTGAGGTCAACTGGCCAACTGATTCCTTCTCTGGTGAATGGCAGATAGCCAGCCATGCCCCTAACCCATCCTTCGCCTTTGCGAACCCCAGATCTCCCTTCACACCCCAATCCCCTAGCACTTACACCTTTACCCATCCCCCATCATCAATAATGGACCCCCAAAAACTATAATAATACACTGGAACTGCAGAGGAATATTTGCAAATTATGAAGGCCTTAATTCCTTGATTGTCTCTTCCCCTCCGGTGTGTCTGTCTTCAGGAGCTAATCCTGGGGACCAGGCCCATGCCCTGCCCACTGGATATTCCTATATCCCCACCCCATCTCCTACCTGCACTTGAAGGGGGGCTGCCATTCTTGTACAGCACACACTCCCCTTTCACAATATCTCTATCTGATCCCCATTACAGGTGTTTGCTACCCAGCTTTCCCTGGATAGACAGTACACCATCTGTTCAATATACAGTACCTCCCTCCCACACTGTCTCCCGCGATGACCTAGTGGAGCTGGTAAAACAACTCCCCAGGCCCTTTCTATTACTGGGTGATTTCAATATCCACCGCTCCTTGTGGAGAGAGAGAGAGACCACCTATATGGCCCCGACCCTGATTACTATCATGACCAAGCTCTCCTTCGAGTGCCTCAATGATGGCTCTCCTACATTCTACCATGCCGCCACCTGCACTCCATCCTGTATAGACCTGTCATTCGTTTCGACCGATGCCCTCCTTGATTTCACATGGCAAGTCCTTCAAAAGGACTATGGAAATGACCATTTCCTGGTTCAACTCGCGCTAAATTGGCCCGACCAAACCATTTGGGTACCTTGGAAAATGGATTATTGCCAAAGCTAACTGGTTCCGCTTCCACAACAATACATCTACAATAGTGATGTAGGTCACATCCGCACTTTGGACTGCGGATGTCATGTGGATGTGGACTGTTGAGATAAAACGTCATTAATAAGCGGAAATTATCAAATTCTACTATATTAATAGAACTAGTTCATTGTGCGCAAAAGTGATGCAAGCGACAAGACGAGAGGCTGTTCTTGTATGAAGTTACTCTCTTGCAACCTACTTAGATCCACGTTACAAAGCTAAATTATTTTCACCTAGTACATTAGAATGAGTTAAATCATCACTTGGCAAAGCAGTTGAAGAGCTTCAATCTCTTGAATCTGTCGCTTCGCCACCCACCAAAAGAATAAAAGTTTGTGACAGAACCAACACCTTCAACAAGCAAATCTATCACAGAATCTGTCTCTCAGTTTCTTGAGTCAAGCAGCAATGACGAGACCTATGCGATGTCAAAAGATGTAGTAAAAATGATCGAGAGCTATCACCAAGAAAAACGCCTGGCTGCATGTGACAATCCTATTAGTTGGTGGAAAAATACGCAGAATATCTATCCATACTTGAGTAAACTTGCAAGGAAACATTTAGCCTGTCCTCCAACAAACGTACCAAGCGAGAGATTATTTAGCAGTGCTGGATTAATATATGATGAAAAGAGAAACAGACTGGCAGCAGAAAAGGCAGAAAAGTTAATGTTCCTCAAGCATAACCTTCCTATAATTAAGTTTGAACATTAAACGATGAACATCTTAGTTTACTTTATTTTAATTACTCATTTATAAATATGCCTAATAAAACTTTAAACTTAATATAAATAGTTATCAAGCTAATTAAAGATCTCTTTCTATAAGGGTGGAGGTTGGGGAAAGAGGTCGGTGGGGGTGCATTTGAGTTGGGTTCACGTCCTGCATCCTGGTAACACAATTATGGTTTCTAATTGTGGCTGAAACTCAACAAAATATAACGAATTTATTTGCAGACGAATTCACTAATTGATTTCTATATTAGTTAGATGCTTGATATTATTTTATATGTTCAGAGAAAAGTACAGCAATTATTGTACAATTAATCAATTATACTACATTATAGCTACAGCTCTCTCTATATAATAACTTATTATATACGTTAAACACAACAAATCTCGAATATATCCTAAAAAATAACGAAAATGTAGACATCCGCATCCGCGGATGTTGAAATCAAACATCCTCATCCGCATCCACGGATGTGAAAAAAATGACATCCGCTACATCACTAATCTACAACCCTTATGACTGCCTACTTCCCATCTTCCAACGAGTGCATCACATACTTTGAATCAATCATTGTAGTGCTGTGTGCACTAACATCCCACGATCCTCTGCCTACCCCTGATGGGTACCTTGGTGGACCCCAAAGTGCATGGAGGCCATACGCGCCAAGAAGAAGGCTACTCGATGCTTCTACCGTACACAACTCCCCATCCATCGCAGAGATGCAGCAGGCCACGGCCATCACCCACTGTATGATGAAGAAAGCACACCAAGCTTCTTGGCGTGCCTTTGTGTCCAGCATCACCACCATGCCTTCAGCTACCATCTGGAAGAAGGTACAGGGTGTTGAGAGGCGACATGTACCCTCCCAACCCCCACCAGTCCTCTGGACTAATGATGGACTTCTATACGAGCCTAAATTGGTGGCAAACCACCTAGCTTCTACCTTTGCTGCCGTTTCTTCCTCCATGAACAGTTCCCTCGTACCCACCCCTAACAATAGCTCCTCTTCACCATCTGAAGACTGCACCTACAATCGGTTGTTCACCATGCGTGAACTACAGTCAGCACTGGCCTCATAATGATCCCCGTGCCCCAGCCTGAATGGTATCCAGCCAGCATGATCCAGCACATCCACCCTACCTTACAAATTTTCCTACTAGACCTGTACAACTGCATATGGATAGAGAGCACCTTCCCCTCCTGGTGGAGGGAGGCCCATGTAATCCCCATCCCCAAACCTGGTAAAGATTCCCTCGATTCCACAAACTACAGACCTATCGCCCTAACGTGTTGTGCCTGCAAAATTTCAGAAAAAAAATGGTCACTACGTGACTATCCTTCCTCCTCGAAAATAGTGATTCCTACCCTTCTACCTAGTCTGGCTTCAGACAATTCCGCTCCACTACTGATCCCTTCCTGCTCCTCAACCAAGACATACAGAAAGTATTTGACAGTAGACAGTTCATCTTATCAATTTTTTTTTTATATACAGAAGGCCTACGACACCACCTGTCGGAAAATAATATTCAGTCGGCTCCAAAATCTGGATTTCATCAGAGCCCTGCTGACCTTCATCAGGGGCTTCCTCTCCTCCCGAACCTTTAAAGTTTAGGTGGGCCCAGTCCTCTTAGACACCTTCATGCAGTAGGATGGGTCCCACAGGGAAGCATCCTCGATGTTCTATGCTTTTCCATAGTAATGAACACAGTCTCAAAATGCCTTCCACCCACCATCCGTTCTTTCATCTACGCGGATGACTTTGCGATCTACTTCGCAGGGCGGGAACCATTCGTCTTTCAATGGCAAATTCAGCTCACCATCTATTGGGTGGAAAGGTGGGTGACGTCAGTGGGATTCCGCCTCTCCACCCCTAAGACCAAGTGTATGCTCTTCAGCAGAAGACCCGCAACCCTTCCCGTCCCCTCTGTCACATTATATGGTGATCCTCTTGAGGTTGTACCCTCCACGCGATTTCTAGGCATGATTCTGGACCGACAGCTCAACTGGGTTCCACATCTCAAACACCTGAAGCAATCCCTCCAACATCCCCTTGTTCTCCTAGATCACCTCTCCCACTCCACATGGGGGTGCAGACCGACGCTCTCTCCTTCGCCTTTACACTTCCATGGTCCAGTCGAAGCTGGACTATGGCAGTGTCATATATGGCTCTGCCTCAGTATCTTGGACCCGGTAATGAATATGGGCTTCTGCCTCGTCACTGGTGCCTTCCGCTCTTCTCCAGCCTCCAAGCGGAATGCAATTACCGCCCTCTCGCCCTCCGACGGGGTTTGCTTCTCATGAAAACATACCTTCGTGCGCAGAGACTATCCTCTTTGCTTCTATGCGCGGTGATTTCTGAACTCCGACCCCAGGGACGAAGCTGGCACTTTACTGAAATGGTCCACTCTTTCCTTGACTTTTCCAACATACCTGCCCCCTTAGTTATCCCCATTTCATGCAACATCCACCCTCCCTCCCTGGCAAGTTTTGCAGGGACCTGTATGCCTTACCAAAGACTACAACGATAGCTACGGTATACAGGTCACTTCCGAGAACACACAAACCCAACACCCAGACATTGGCCCCATTTATACAGATGGTTCCCGCTCGGAGGCTGGTATGGCCGCTGCAGCAGTGATACAAGCCCAGCTACCTTCTCGAGGCCTCGGTTTTTTCAGCAGAACTCTGCTATTATGGAGGTCCTTGACATTGTGCGCACCCACCCTGCCCAGCTCCTTTGTCACTTATTCAGACTCCCAAAGAACACTTCTCTCCCTCAAGAGATTTAACCCCCCACCCGCCCCACCCGCTCGTCTGCACCATCCAGCAAACCTTCCACTTTTTAACAACTTTCCAACATAAGACAAATGCTTCTGCTGGGTCCTGGTACATGTCAGCATCCAAGGTAACGAAGAGGCGGACCACATGGCAAAGATGGCCTGCTTACTGCTGGCCTCCTCCCAGCCCCTCCCTTTCTCCGACTTCTTCCTGACTCTCACTCCCACTTCCACTCCATTTGGCAACGAGAATGGAACCAGGCCACACACAACAAACTCCACAAGATCAAACCGCAATTTAGGATACTGGGCCTCCTCATTCCACCAGTCCCGCCATAAAGAAGTTATTTTTCGTCAGCCAGACTCCTTACTGAGAGGACGCACTCCCTGGGCTCTGATATTGTGTCTACTTTTGGATATTGCCAATAAATTTACTGTTGGAAAGTTCTGAATTTTATATACTTGTGTTTATATTCACATTGTTATAGTTAAGTAACTGAATATTAGTGGTTTTTAACGATTTAAAAGTTTTCATAGCGTGCTGGTTTAATTTAATTTAAACTTGTGACGGTTATAAACGTTAACTACCTTAACTTGCGCGATGCCGTCGCAAAAAGCGTTGTGTGCTAGGTGTTGGGTTAATTGGTAGTGTATATACAGTATACTGATTTTAAAGATTACAATGGCGATTACTGAGAGATTGGTTTGTTTCTTTTGTGGATTAAGTGAAGAGGTAGTTGATTTAAAACGTAGTGTACGCGAGGTGATGGAAAGACTTGCAACGTTTGATGAGGGCAGGGGTAGGCTTACAATTGATGAAGGCCGAACCTATACTAACGTTGAAGACATTTAGTAAGTTGAAGGGTGAAGTTAGGAACCTAGTTTCTAGTATAGGTAGCTTATCGGGAAGGTTAGACAGTTGAGAAAGGGGTTAAGGTTGGTCTGAAATTAGTAGATGGGAAGGGATTTAGAGTATTTAAGGGTGGAGATAGGCCACATATGTTAGGTGATAGGAATCCCCCCTATCGAGGTTTCGAACCCTTTCACCCAGTTGGATAGGGATGTGAATGAGGGGGAAACGATTTTAATTGGGGACTCCTTAGTGCGAAATATGGATAAGCAAGTTCGTTGAGTGGAATCCAACCAAGAGGAGGGGGGTCTGTCTACCAGGGGCCAGTGCTGACTGAATTAGAGACGAAGTAGATAGGATTGATGATGCCTCCCGTCGCTCGATGTTGGTCGATAAAGCTCGATAAAGCTGTGGTCAGAATTTAGTGATCCTAGCCTTTTTATAAAAGATGAGGTCCGGGAAACGCTGGCCCGACGTGAAAAATAGTTTAAAATGCCGACCCGTGGTAAAAAATAATTTAAACGTCTTTTATTGTAACACGCATAGTATTAGAAATGAACGAATTTAAGGCGATAATTTATTCTGGGAACTACAATATAGTTGCTATACCAAAACATGGTTAAATACCATAACTCGGGACTTGTTGGGGGAACTTGATATAGCAGGTTTTAAACTTATTAATGATAGGTTACATAGGATTGGTGGCGGCGTTTTATTGTACATTCATAATTCCCTTAGGGCTATCAAGGATAAGATAGATTTTCCAGCAGCAATTAGTGCGATATGTGTTGAGGTTAGGGCGCGTAGTATTAGCTTTAATTTCGTTGTTTATAGACCTCCCGTTCAACCCCTCGATACCGATACTAGATTTTACACACTTCTTAATAACTTTAATAATAATCGGGATAGTATAGTTGTCGGAGACTTTAACTGCCCTAATGTTAATTACGAGACTTTTACTGGTAATGATGATGGTTTGAGACTGAGTTCATGGGAGATAATTTTTTATGACAGATGGCTACCGAACCAACGCGTGGTGACAATATTTTAAACGTGGTGATGAACGACGAAAATATAGTAGAAGGGTTTGGAAGTAGGCGAGAGTTTGGGATGTTAGTGATCACCAAATTATTAGGTTTAAGCTATTGATAGAAAACAGTAAGGATAGTAACGTAATAAAAGTTCCTGATTTTCGTAGGGCTAATTTTGATAGTTTTGCGGGTAGGATGAGAGTAGTGGACTGGGATAATTTATTTATGGACAATGACGCAAATTTTCATGGGTAGGCGTTTAAAGAAAGTCTTTTGAATATTGAAAGGGAGTTTATTCCACGTAGGCCCAAGTGGTGGACTGGGGAAATAGGTAAGTTCATAAATGAGCGTAACAGAGTGTATGGACTTAATAAGCGCAATGGCACGGTAGCTAACTTCAATAGATATATCGATCTTAGACGTCAGGTTAAAAGATCTCGTTAGGAATACTAAGCGTAATTTTGAGATACTTGTAGCTGCGGATAGTAAACATAATCCGAAAGTTTTTTAACTACGTCAATAGTCGTAAGCCGATAAAAGATAACAGGCCCTCGAGTGGATGTTAACGGCGCTTTGGCTTCCGACGCTCAGGCAATGGCGGGTATTCTTAACAACTTTTTTGCGACAGTTTTTACCGTAGAAGACGTAAATAATGTCCCGATGTGAACGATATCGTTCCATTTAGTAGCGAGATTATTTTGAATGAAATAACTGTTTACGAGGGTGAGATTGCGCATTATATCGATAAGCTAAAAATTAGCAAGGCTCCAGGCCCTGACGTGCTTCATCCTAGACATTTGAAAGACGTTATCGTAGACCCCTTAACAAAAAATTTTAATAAGTCACTGGAAACGGAGATTATTCCTGAAGACTTCAAATTAGGTAACGTTACGCCCATTTTTCAAAAAGGCAACCCTATAGTAGCTAGCAATTATAGGCCTATTAGCTTAACGTCATTTGTTGATAAACTTTTGAAATTCGTAGTTAGGGATCGTATCGTCGATCACTTAGAAAGTCGCGATTTGATTAATAGTAGTCAGCATGGGTTTCGACGCCATAAATTTTGTGTAACTAATTTGTTAAAGTTTTATAACGAAAGAGTGCGCGAATACGATAGGAAAAGAGCGGCTGACGTTATTTATTTAGACTTTAAAAAAGAGTTTCATACAGTTCCGCATAGAAGGTCAGTTGCGAAGGTTAAAACGTACGGTATACGCGGTCAGGTAGCTAACTGACTAGAGGAATAGCTTCCTGTCAGAAAACAGGGTCGTTGTTAATGGTAGTGAATCGGGGTGGTTGGATGTAGGTAGCAGTGTCCCTCAGGGTTCAGTATCAGCCCCATTGCTATTCGTAATCTACATTAACGACATAGATGTAGGTTTGACCAGTAACATGTCAAAATTCGCGGACGATACTAAAATTAAGTGGTAAAGTTCTTAACGTGGATGATAGAAATAGGCTCCAAGATGATGCAAATAGGATTATGGAGTGGACGGATAAGTGGCAGATGCACTTTAACGTAGACAAATGTAAAGTTTTGCATATAGGTTCTCATAACACACATACACGATGGATGGTAGACAGTTAGCGAGCGTTGACGAGGAAGTAGATTTAGGCGTACGCGTATCTAAGGATTTAAAAGTTAGGAACCAGTGCTTGGCGTCTTTCGCAAAAGCTAATAGGATGTTAGGCTTCATAGCGCGTAATTTCGGATTTAAATTGAAGAATATTATATTGCCCCTTTACAAGTCCCTAGTCAGGCCTCACTTACAATATGCCATTCAGTTTTGGTGCCCGTATTTGCGTGAAGATATTGTTAGGTTGGAAAGGGTTCAGCGACGCGCCACGAAAATAATTCCGTCACTACGCAACAAGTCTTATAAATATAGGATTAGAGCGTTAAACTTGCATTCACTCGAAACTAGGAGATTAAGGGGGGAGCTTATTGAAGTTTTCAAAATCGTTAATAAAATCGATAACGTAAATTTTGACATTGTTCATTTTCGATAATAGCAATATTCATAATAATGGATTTAAATTACGTGGCAGACGTTTCATTACTAACATCGCTAAAAACTTTTTTACGTTTAAAGTAATTGATAAATGGAATAATCTTCCCGCGTCCGTCGTAACTCTACCAGCGTTAATATGTTTAAGAACGGTTTAGGATAGGCATTTTAAAAATATTAACGTCGTTTAAAATAATAAAACAATTGGCAGTAGGAGCTCTGGGGGGTAATGGTCAAGGTTTGAGTCTGTTGACGATTAACGCCAGCTTCTGACATGCTAGCGTGTGATATGCCAGCAACAAAATTATATTAAAAAAAAAATTAGACTGACTCGAACTTAGATGTAGATTGTAGCGTAAACTAACCCACTTTTTGTTAACTCTTCATACTTTTTTTTTATCCTTTCTTTAGTTGCATGTCTGTAGTTCGCATGGTATGACAGTGTTTGACTTAAGACTGTGTTTGCATGGTGTTTGTAAGCGTTCTTATTTTACTTCTTTTCATCTTTCATCCCTTTCCTCGTCTCTTCGACTGTTTTTCTGACTTGTCAGCAGTGGCTGGCGGATGATGATAGTCTTTCTCTCTTTTTCTGAATGAATGTTAACCCATGAATGATAGGTTTTGCTACTTCCTTAACCCCTTATTCTCTTCTTTTAACCCCCTACTCTCTTCTTTCTCTCGAGCTAACCTTAGAGTGGATCTTAGGGTCTTTGTTAGCCTTAGTTTCTGTAGATCTGTAGATTACACATAGTCACTTTGTCTAAATCGCCAGCCCTGCTCTGCTCTACCTGCCATACCCCTATCACCGTCATACCACCACCTGGTCGAATGTCCGAACCTATCCGCTCTTCATCGCAGGTGTTTCCCTATCTTGTCTAGTATTTCCATACCCGAGCGTCTACAATCCATACTCGCCAAAGGCCCCCACTTCTCAGCGGAAGCGATTTTCCTCTTCCTCACTCATTCCCATCTGCTTCATGTCATCTAAGTCCACACCCCTCCTGGTTCCACGGCAATTGAGCGCAGGACAAATGAGCGCCAAGACAATTGAGCGAGAGCAAGCAAATAAAAACTGGATAAAAGAAACAAAATAAGATTGAACAAATATTTATTAAGGATGTTAAAAATAATGTAGTTTACTACTATTGCAGTTCAAGATAATAACTCATACCTCGGAGGTATTCTAATTTATCTGTTTTCATAGTCGTTGGCTATTGTTTCGATAGCCGAATTTGCTCTTCTATACTTCGAGTGCTTTGCTTCTTCTCTTTGTCCTGACTTTAGTCTTAATATTTTCTTTTCTGTGTGACTTTGTTCTAGTCTAAGAAATTCAAGAAACTTATAAAACGTTGGCTGATGATGCCCAATTGACATCTGAAGAGCTCGATGCCAGCCTTCCAGTGAATTGTTTGTTCTGGTTAAATGTTCACGAACACGGTCAGAAATACTCCACATAAGTTTTCTTTCCAAACGATAGGAATAACCGTCTAGCAGAATTTGTGGTCGTCCTTTCTGTGATACTATTCTCTCCATGGTGACACGATTAGTTGAGATAAATTGATTGATAAAAATTAAAAGTAAAAGAATAACCTAACAATAGCCAATGACTATGAAAACAAATAAATTAGAATACCTCCGAGGTATAAGTTATTATCTTGAACTGCAAAAGTAGTAAACTACATTATTTTTAACATCCTTAATAAATATTTGTTCAATCTTATTTTGTTTCTTTTATCCAGTTTTTATTTGCTTGCTCTCGCTCTATTGTCTTGGCGCTCATTTGTCTTGGCGCTCATTTGTCGTGGCACGACGACTCCTACCGCCCATCCAGCAAACGAACCTTACTCACCTCCCCTAGTCTACCATCCCCAACCCAGTGACGCCACCCACCCACTGTCTCGCCGAGATATGTACCACTCTCCCTTGGTACGAATCGGCGGTAAAATAAAGAAAAAAAAAAAAATATGTTAATCAAAGTGTGTAACCAGCCATTTCGCGTAATGGCTGAAACTTTGTCATTTTGCGAAATGGCTGTTTCACTTGGTCATTTCACGAAATTACTAAAATCTTCAGCCATTACGCGAAATGGCTGAAATTCCACCTTCGTCATTTCGTGAAATGGCTAAAATGACTTTTGTCATGAATTCATAGAAATAACAAACATCACAATAAAATTGGAAACTTTTATTTAACTAAATCTGCTAAAACATGCATACATCCACAGCTCTGTTCAAATAAATGAGAGACACACTTCAAATACACATTGGACATTGAACACATTTGAATTTTCAATATAGAGGTTTTCAAATACTAACCGGGCCTTCAATATTATTCCGATGTCCGCCATTGAAGGCCCGGTTAGGTCAACTGTATGCCCTTGACAATTGGTTAGATTAAGTCATGCTATTTTTGTTAAAACTAACGAAAATAACACAACTTAACCTAACCATTTGTCAAGGGCATACAGTTGACCTAACCGGGCAAATGATCTTGTACGAAATGACCAAGGTGGAATTTCAGCCATTTCGCGTAAAGGCTGATTTTAGTCATTTCGCGAAATGGCTGGTTACACACTTTGACTAATATATATATATATAGTTCTTTACGTTAATTATACTGCGTGTTTGCAGTCATAATGTATAAATGTTACGGCATGCGGGAGGTGCCCCTTTGGGGTATTGGTTTCTGCGCGTATGTAGAGGAATTATGGCATTTGTTTGGGTGAGGCCTGTGGTGTAGTGGTTATCATATCTGACCGGCAATCGGAAGATCCCGGGTTCGATTCCCCGGTGGGTACCTCATTTTTTCATTTGTTTCGTTCTTTCGCTCTCATCTTGCGCGGATAATTCTCCTATACAAAGCGTCGTTCTTTACGTTAATTATACTGCGTGTTTGCAGTTATAATATATATATATATATATATATATATATATATATATATATATAATCATGCGGGTTGCTTCTACAGAGCTTCAATTTAATATTTAGGAGAAATCCAATGACAAGGAGAAATGTAAATGCCATGAAAAGTCTTCTTTAATGCGCAACGTTTCGAGCAATACGCTCATCTTCAGGCTGTTTAATAACAATGTGAAATTAAAATCAATATTGAATGAAAAACAAAACAGAAAATTTCTATAACCTATTCGTAAAGACAAATTTTAAAAGACTGAGAAAAGAGGGTTAAATTCTAAGTTATACAGATTTACATATAAAATTAAGAAGTTATTTTTAAATACATGTAGTAAATGTGAAATTAATACACTGGAAAAATTACCAATAGTACACTGGAACAATGGAGCTATCTACCTTACACTGCAGTATCCGAGGCTGACTAATTTGAGCAGAGACAAAGAACGGGAAACACGAAGGATGGCGAGGGCGATTGGGGAAGGAGGGATTATAAGGAATTGGGGAAGGAGGAGGGATCATAGCAAATTGAGAGGGACGGCCGATGAGTCAACATTCAGACTAGGGGACAATGCTTTAATGAAAAGGGATTCTAAAATTCTTAGTGAGTTGGGACAAGTATTACAACCAAGAATTTTAAAATTGTCTAAAGTGACATCAATTTTACATTTAATGCTGTGTTCACGAATACTCGAGGCTTCTTTAGTTTTTAAAATTTTACCTGTTCGGCCACTTATTCCCATATGCGAATAAAATCTAGCCCTGAGAGAGCGAACAGTGCTGCCGATGTAATTCCCAAGGAGACACCTGGGGCAGGTAAATAAATATACAACACCGCTACGCAACGAGTCAGGGGTTCGATCCTTCGCTGAGAAAAAGCTACCTAAAGACGTTTTATTAATAAATATGATGCGGAAATCAGTATGATAAAAAAATTTCCTTAACAATTTTGTAAATTTAAGCTTAAATTCCTTATTCAAAGGACCCATTTCAGGTACCAAGAAATATTTTATATCCTTCGGCACTGTAATACATGAAAGTTGAGGGCTATAAACATTATTTAAGAAGGATCTAATTAGTTTGTCTACATATTGAACAGGAAAACTATTATTAGTAAAGTATGATCTTAGATTATTAAATTCATCATTAAGTAAGGTAAAATTAGAGGTCAAATTATATCCTCTGAACAGGAGAGTTTTAATACAAGACATCTTATAGTTGAAATCAGTAAAACTAAAAAAATTCATGCCCAAACCAGTGAAAGTGGGTTTCCTGTAAACTGATGTAGTAATAGAATCACCGTTTTTCGAAATTAAAAGATCTAAGAAAGGGAGGGAGCCATTTTGCTCAGTTTCCATTGTATCATACTGATTTCCGCATCATATTTATTAATAAAACGTCTTTAGGTAGCTTTTTCTCAGCGAAGGATCGAACCCCTGACTCGTTGCGTAGCGGTGTTGTATATTTATTTACCTGCCCCAGGTGTCTCCTTGGGAATTACATCGGCAGCACTGTTCGCTCTCTCAGGGCTAGATTTTATTCGCATATGGGAATAAGTGGCCGAACAGGTAAAATTTTAAAAACTAAAGAAGCCTCGAGTATTCGTGAACACAGCATTAAATGTAAAATTGATGTCACTTTAGACAATTTTAAAATTCTTGGTTGTAATACTTGTCCCAACTCACTAAGAATTTTAGAATCCCTTTTCATTAAAGCATTGTCCCCTAGTCTGAATGTTGACTCATCG
Organism: Bathynomus jamesi; assembly: GCA_023014485.1. NCBI lineage: Eukaryota > Metazoa > Arthropoda > Malacostraca > Isopoda > Cirolanidae > Bathynomus > Bathynomus jamesi. Next base: position 292,870 of record JAJOZX010000258.1, on the reverse strand, counting down.
GCCGTCCCTCTCAATTTGCTATGATCCCTCCTCCTTCCCCAATTCCTTATAATCCCTCCTTCCCCAATCGCCCTCGCCATCCTTCGTGTTTCCCGTTCTTTGTCTCTGCTCAAATTAGTCAGCCTCGGATACTGCAGTGTAAGGTAGATAGCTCCATTGTTCCAGTGTACTATTGGTAATTTTTCCAGTGTATTAATTTCACATTTACTACATGTATTTAAAAATAACTTCTTAATTTTTATATGTAAATCTGTATAACTTAGAATTTAACCCTCTTTTCTCAGTCTTTTAAAATTTGTCTTTACGAATAGGTTATAGAAATTTTCTGTTTTGTTTTTCATTCAATATTGATTTTAATTTCACATTGTTATTAAACAGCCTGAAGATGAGCGTATTGCTCGAAACGTTGCGCATTAAAGAAGACTTTTCATGGCATTTACATTTCTCCTTGTCATTGGATTTCTCCTAAATATATATATATATATATATATATATATATATATATATATATATATATATAATACACACAGACCGTGCATGGAACAAGGAACTCTTCTGGGATAATTAAATCCACTATAGTTCGAATAAGTAATGGTAAATGACAAATACCATAGTTTTTCTTTTTCATGATGCTAGCCCGACGTGGGCAACGGGTCACTCGCAAAGAGGTCTCATAAATATAGCTTCCCTCACCAGCTATCTGCAAAGCAGACAGGATCCAGCCCTGCTACATTTAGAACCTCAATATAAGCAGAAGACTCGCTGCCTTCACGTCAGATTGAATACATCAAAGAAAAAGGGGTAACTATTATATTTTTAGCCAAAAAACTCGGGGGACCATTCTGAGTTCATTCCCATCTTGAAACGGACATGTTATGTGCCTTGAAAAGTGGACGCTCAATTCTGCCAGTTGAGGTTTAAGTTTTGGTTTTTGGCTAAAAATATAATAGTTAGGTACCCCCGTTTTCTTTGATGTATTCAATCTGACGTGAAGGCAGCGAGTCTCTTGCTTATATTGAGGTTCTAAATGTAGCAGGGCTAGGCTGCTTTAAACCCTAGATCCATGTCCCAAAGCTGGATCCTGTCTGCTTTGCAGATAGCTGGTGAGGGAAGCTATATTTATGGGACCTCTTTGCGAGTGACCCGTTGCCCACGTCGGGCTAGCATCATGAAAAAGAAAAACTATGGTATTTGTCATTTACCATTACTTATTCGGACTATAGTGGATTTAATTATCCCAGAAGAGTTCCTTGTTCCATGCACGGTCTGCGTGTATCATAAAAAACTCAGGGGACCATTCTGAGTTCACTCATATATATATATATATATATATATATATATATATATATATATGATGAATAAAACCACGAAGGAAAGGAAACAAAATGGTGCTCAAGCGCTTTCGTCTAATGACATCCTCAGGAACACTGAAGTACATAAAAAGGTTACAGCCTATATATAGGTTACAGAAAGAAAAAAAAAGAAAAAAGAAATAACATACATACACACACACACATATACATACATACATATCTATATATACAAATACATACATACATACATACATATATATATATATGCAATAAACAGAGAAGTAAAAATAAAAAATTAAAAATTAAAACCTTAAAGGATTACCAGTGAGGCGTACAGATTTGTAAGGAAAAATATCGATTTTTAGCACAAGATCAAATGGATTATAAAAATACAAATTTATACTGGAACTCTGCCCGGGTTTTAACACACTGCTGCCTATGGTCAGGTTTCGACCAGCATCAATATTCCGTTAGAACAGGACAGTTGTCCAGTGCCCTTTTTGTCCATTTGTCAGAGTTAGCCCACTGTATTGATTGGAATAATGCTTCAGTTTTATTCCATTCAAGCAACATTGTTAATAGAAATATTCTTGAGTCTGCCATTATCCAACTTTCAAATAACTTCAACATAAGCAAAGGTCTTTTTCAACTCGATCCTGTTATTTTGAATTCCTTTAAAACAGATTTAGATAAGAAGGGTAAAACATTAAATCTTTGGTAAACTTGTCTGCTACTTTATTAACTTTTAATTTGCATTTTATTTATATATATCGAAACCTGACCATAGGCAGCAGTGTGTTAAAACCCGGGCAGAGTTCCAGTATAAATTTGTATTTTTATAATCCATTTGATCTTGTGCTAAAAATCGATATTTTTCCTTACAAATCTGTACGCCTCACTGGTAATCCTTTAAGGTTTTAATTTTTAATTTTTTATTTTTACTTCTCTGTTTATTGCATATATATTAGGGTGACAATAAAAATCGAAAGTTGGAGTTTTTTATTGGCCATTTGCTCAATGCTGCTACTACATGAGAAAACAATGTACTCTAAATATTAGGTCATTCAGATAATATTTAAGGGTGTCTCAAGTGAGGTAAATAATTCTCCTTATAACAAAAATTAATTATTCATTACCTAGTAAAAATAAATTAATATTTTTTTTAATTAATGTAAATAAACGTTAGTTTTAGTTCATAAGGTTTAAGTGCAGGCGTACTCCAATCGTAATAAGTAAATAATATATTTACTAAATATATTCCAGGGTGTCTTTCATTCAGTTGTAGACCACCCATTAATTCTTGCTTTTCCTCAAGCCATACCCCTTTTTCAATGTACCAGGCTGAGACTTCCTATGATCCTCAACAACCTGCAAGAGATGTTGGCGCTGTTCTTCATTCTTCGTAATCTTTGTATTGAAGGCCTGGATCAAGGCAATTCCCCTCTCTGCCATTTCATTGACGACTTTTAGTCCTTCAACTATAGTCAAACCAGTCTTGAAATCTTCGTCGTCCGGCCAGGTCTCTGGTTCCTTGGACAAGAAACCATCATTAATTTTTAGAAGTTCAAAGAGAAGCTTTGATCCTTTCGAGGCAAAGTCCGAGAGCTGCTTTGTTGAAATGGAAGAAACAGCAGGTATTGGGGCTCGCTTTTGAGGATCTTCAGCAGCTTCTTTTTCGAGGATTGATCGAGCGATATTCTTTTTCGTCGTTGCATTGATACCTTTATCAAAGAGTGCGAGACCAATCAAGTACTCGTGAGGTACCATAAGTGACGACCGAGGACACTAAGGCAGGATGCCGAGATCTTTTCATCGTGGTACTTTGCTAGGTCTTGAAGAAGCTTCAAATCGTTCGCGGGAGCAGATGAAGGACTGCTGGCCGTGAACCACGCGCTGACATATAACTCTAGGGCAAAAAATACAAATCGTTTTAAGCCAGACATTTCACGAGTTGTAAGTCTGAACTGATGGGAAAGCAGCAGGATTTTTAATGAATAAATTACTTTTGCCATCCAACGTGCTCGGTGAAGTGCTCCAGGTCGCCGAAACCTAAAGTTAGGTAAATTACCTCCAAGGATTGTAATCGACAACTCCAAGAATTCACGGTAATCATCCCTCGGCTGATGTTTTGTCAGATATAGATTCCAGCAAGCGATCAGTTCTTCTCGATTCTCATTCAGACTCGATGGAAGGTCTGACAGGGTCTTGTACTTATCTTGGCAAATTGTATTCCACGTCTCTTTGAAGCGGGAGAATAGGAGGATATCTGGACCAGATGATGGTCCCATGCATTCCATGTACGCCTTCTCAACGACAAGTTCTAGGATGTGATGGCGACATGCAAGGTATAAGAGTCGGCGGCCGAGTTTCTGCTCCAAAATTACGCATGCCCCAGACAAGTAACCAGTATTTGAAGCTGTAGTGTCGAAGCTCATAACTGATACCTTTTCTGACACATTCAATTCTTTGAGCGCAGCATGTACCACCGAGGCGATGACCTCACCCGTTCCTGATGTCAGCTTAGGTACACCCAAGAGCTTCTCGGTATCAACTCCGGTTACGAAAATTTTTGTTTTTGAAGTGTTGTCGAAGCTCGTTCATTCTTGAAATTTCTTCCGCGCGACAGTTTCATTCATGTGACTCGAGGCACCCCTAAATGCTTTCCGAATTCCATGAGATTTCGTCTACGGTGTTTCCTCATAGGGTGGCAGCATTGGACAAATGGCCGGCAAATTTTTTTGAATTTCAAATTTTATCCCTGTAAGAAGTTGTCACCCTAATATATATATATGTATGTATGTATGTATGTATGTATGTATGTATTTGTATATATAGATATGTATGTATATGTGTGTGTGTGTGTGTATGTATGTTATTTATTTTTTCTTTTTTTTTTTCTGTAACCTATATATAGGCTGTAACCTTTTTATGTACTTCAGTGTTCCTGAGGATGTCATTAGACGAAAGCGCTTGAGCACCATTTTGTGTTTCCTTTCCTTCGTGGTTTTATTCATCATAAATATTTTTCACGTGTTACTTTCGTGAAATAATTTTCATATATATATATATATATATATATGGGATGAATTTCACAATTAAACACACGTGAAATGAATGAATGCTGCAAACCCACAAGGAAAAAGAAAAACGATTCCAAGGCCTTTCGTGTATTCAGAGCTACATCTCGTCATTCCCTGACGAGGTGTAGCTCTGAATACACGAAAGGCCTTGGAATCGTTTTTCTTTTTTCTTGTGGGTTTGCAGCATATATGAAATATCGGTGCTTTTGCAATTACCACTTTACACCAGACCTGCTGTTCTATCAATACAACCATGACCAAGATGACATCACATTGTGAACCATACCTCACACCTGATGAGAATCTCCAGTCACACGAGAGATCCCACCATGTAACAATGTGTACAGGCCCTCATTAGCCTGGTGTCAGTGGTATATTAAGGGGGGGGCAGGCCCCAGGGCCCAGCTGTTTGAGGCCTGTGTGTTCTTTGAACCACGACTATTGCATCTTGGTAAATGAACTTGCACTCGAGGTTTGAAATTTCAGAGTACTTGTACTCAGTTCCTATGTACTTTAAAAAAACAAGTATATTTGAAGTACATTCTATTTGCAGCTCTACTTTTATCTGCATTTCTTAGATTCCTCTTTCAGATTACACAAGTCTGTATTTCAAACCAAAGTATGAGATGTTTTATTTTTATTGTGATCTTATACAATTTTGCCACGCTGATTTCAAATTTCACAACCATTTTTATGTATCACGTCAGGGTTTTTCACAAAATATAAGTTTGATATTTTCATAATATGTATTAAGCAACTAAATTTCGAAGAGTACAAAATTATAAGAAATACAAAGACAATACATTTCAAAGTAAATTCATCTTTGGTACTTAATTGTGCGTCATGTGATGCGCGCGCAGCATTACCAGTTTGGGAACTTTTTGAACACACCTCGTGTGTGTGTGTGTGTATATATATATATATATATATATATATATATATACTATATAAAACTTCAGTCTTAATATGTTTTGAAGACACACTCACCTCATAGTGTAGGCATATTTTAAATAATTTACGTCAACAATATTTAATGAGTTTTCTGTTCTGTAGCATCCAGGTGGAGAAGAAGTGTTGCATGAAAAAGCAGGCAGCAATGCTACAGAGAGTTTTGAAGATGTTGGGCATTCAACTGATGCAAGAGAAATGATGAAAGATTTTCTTATTGGTGAACTAAGTGAAGTAAGTTAATATGTAGCTTTTGTGCACGTGCACACACGCACACAGTAAGTTATCCAATATCCATCCTCAAGGTTGTAGAAGTTGCCATATGGATGTTTCTAGTTAATGAGAAAAGGAGATCTCATTAAAATTAATAACAAAGGCATTCACACACATTTTAAAGAATTTTGCTTGGTTCAATAGATAATTTGTTGCCAATAAAATAACGCATTTCTAAGTAGTATTACCAAACAATTAAGTGATACTACTGTACTGCTATTTCAAACATTTAAGTGGTACTGGTATCAAAATTTGTGGTATTTTCTGATGTATGGTACTGGTACCTAGCTTTGATATATATATATATATATATATATATATATATATATATATATATATATATATATATATACAGGGGTGTACATAAAGTCAGGATCTATTTTTGTGAAGCACTTGGAAATTATGTGGAATTCAATCATAAAATGATAGTGGTAACATTTATTAAATAATTAAGAGTAGGATTCGACGTGACGCCCATCAGTATCCCTGCACAGCTCAAATCGTTCCGCAGCATTTCTAAACACATTCTGGAGCATTTGCGGGGTTATGTTATCTGCAGCAGTTCGTATACGTGTACGTAAGTTTTCAAGACTCGTAATCTTCGTCTGATAGACGTGCGATTTGATAAAGCCCCATGCAAAGAAATCTAAAGGGGTTAAATCTGGTGATCTCGCTGGCCAAGGTCTGTTGCTTCTGCGTCCGATCCAGCGATTTGGAAAACGTCCATTTAGATAATCCTGAATAATTTTGGCATAGTGACAAGGAGCACCATCATGTTGATAGACGACGGGGATAGGATTGTTAGTACCGTCGTCTATCAACATGATGGTGCTCCTTGTCACTATGCCAAAATTGTTCAGGATTATCTAAATGGACGTTTTCCAAATCGCTGGATCGGACGCGGAAGCAACAGACCTTGGCCAGCGAGATCACCAGATTTAACCCCTTTAGATTTCTTTGCATGGGGCTTTATCAAATCGCACGTCTATCAGACGAAGATTACGAGTCTTGAAAACTTACGTACACGTATACGAACTGCTGCAGATAACATAACCCCGCAAATGCTCCAGAATGTGTTTAGAAATGCTGCGGAATGATTTGAGCTGTGCAGGGATACTGATGGGCGTCACGTCGAATCCTACTCTTAATTATTTAATAAATGTTACCACTTTATCATTTTATGATTGAATTCCATATAATTTCCAAGTGCTTCACAAAAATAGATCCTGACTTTATGTACACCCTGTATATATATAGGGTTCGATTAATCGGGCTCGCGATCAACCGGGTTTTATAAAGTGAGCCATGATCATCTGGGATTTTGCCCCCCAAAATTAAAAAAAATCAAACAAGCTATTATTGCCCACAAAATGAATTTTTGCAAGATCTCCCACTCTTCTATGATTATCTGTGACAATCACAGTCCCACACTCAGATCTCCCTTTCTCATTATCTCACTCTCTCCCTCCCGTGGTGGTGTCACGTGCACGCACACCTACACACACGCATATATACATGCGTATATTATTAGATAGGGAAGAAAATTATTACTAATAAATCCTATATACTATTGATGTGTGTGTGTTTGTCCGCTTTCTTCGAAACCGTGCACAGACTAAACGGCACATCGGAAAATTCTGCAACCACCACCAACTGATAGCCCATGAGCTGCCGATGTGCTCTGTGAAGTTTCCCGGTCCTAGGTCACAATTACTGGGTCCGAAGGCCCCAGCATCGCGATAAAACTACAGAAAAGAACGCATCCGTGAAAATCTTGAGCTTCACACATACTGTGACATATACTGCTACCCCGCCCGGGGGTAATGGGGAGAGGTGGGGGTAATGGCGTTTTTTACTTTTGTGTGTGGGGGAGGGGGGAGGGGGTAATGGCGTACATAGCAGTATATGTCACAGTGCTACCCACCGGAGGACCAAGTTGTACAACGGTCGCGAGCGATAGCGAGCTACTGCTTGTATGTTACTCTTTAGCTCTTGAACATATAAAATATTGGAAACTTTTTGGCAGCCTGGCCAGCCCATCTCTGCAGTCTGCATAATATATGTATCAGGTTGTAACAAATTCTGCTCGATTAGAAAACGGACGATAGATAATAGAATAACCTCAAGATAATGTGAAATAGTTTTAGAAATGTTGCGAAATACACGCGGCGATAGGTTCGCACAGGTTTTATCACGATACAGAAGGAAAAGTAGGAAAAGTTAGGAAAATGGGTTCCGCATGATTTGTCACAAACGAATCTCTAACATCGAATCGATATTTGTACATCACCGCATTCTCGGCAACTGCAGGCACCGTTTTTTAATCGTATCGTCACTGGGGATGAAAAATGGGTCCTCTATAACAATATTAAGCGTCGACATCAATGGCTTAGCCGTGAAACAAAGCCTGAACCTCAGCCGAGGAATGGACCCCATCCAAAAAAAATTTTGCTATGTGTTTGGTGGAATATGCAAGAAATTATTCATCTTGAGCTTCTGCCAGATAACCAAACAATCGCAGCTGAAATCTACTGCCAACAATTCCAACGATTGAAGATGGCATTACAAGAAAAACGTCCTGCATTAATTAATCGCAGAGGTGTTCTATTCCACCAGGATAACGCGCGCCCTCACACTGCTCGAATCACCACTGCCCAATTGGAGGCATTTGGCTGGGGAAAAAATGCCTCATCCACCTTATTCTCCAGACATCGCACCTTCAGACTACCATTTATTCAGAAGTTTGCAACACCACCTAGATGGACGAAAGTTGCAATCCAGGGAAGCTATCGAAAACGAAGTGATCACTTTTTTTAACTCAAAACCAAGGGATTTCTTCGAACGTGGCATAAAGAAACTTTTCTACATGTGGGAGGAAGTTATAGAAAAAGAAGGGAATTATATTGATGATTAATTTGTCATTGTCATTTAATTTTTGTTGGGAATAAACTAAAAATTCGAGCAGAATATATGTTACAACTTTATACACGTTTAAAAAATATACTATAGTATATTGTTTGTAAATAATAAAATATCATTTTTACTTAATCTCCTCCTTTGCTTGGGACCCCCGATCAACTGGGCGGGTCGACCGCCCTATTAACCCGGTTAATCGAGATCCTACTGTATATCAAATAAAATAAAATGTGTGTTTATTTTTCCCAGGAAGAAAGTAAGAAAACGAAAGAAAAAGCTGACAAACTGTGGGCATTAGATTCAAAAGTTGAGAGGTAAGTTAAATGATTATATTTTTTTTTGTCAACCTATTAGGCAGTTATAAATATTGTTGACCAGTTGTGGCCATCCCACCACCTATTGGGCAGATAAGCCCTATTTTTAGATTGACAGTAACTTAAAAAAAAATTCCATTATCCTGAAATGAAACGCTTTACGGTTTCAGAAAAAAGTTTGTCTAGAAACAAAATTTATGGGACTGAAAGAACTAGTTAAGGTCCGTTTTTCTATATTTCTCGTTTTTTAATGACTAATAAATTAATAAAAAAAATCAATCATTACTGAGTTTGCTTCTGACCGAATTGTTCATTCTAAAGAAGGTTAAGCCTGTTACCTCACTTTAGACCTACGGTTTAATGTAGAATCCGAACCACCAGCCACCGAGGCAGTCGGAATTACAAAGTCCTCGTCCAGACGTCATCTCGCGACCTGGATCGACTGATTAGTAGATTTATACACTGTTTAGACTTTAAACATTTGTTTCTGGACAATACAGTACAGTTACTACAGTATGATACTGTATTGTGATATTTTAATGTTACTATAAAATTAGACGCGCGCGTGTTTATGGAAGTGTTGTTGTATACTGTAATGAGTATTAGAAACTAAGAAGTTCAGTTGTTTGCAAGATTAGTAGTCTGTAAAAGAAATGACTCGCTAATAAGGTAATGAAATTTGGTAAATATTTTTAAGTTGAAAGGTTTAATTGGCATTTTTATTTAACAATTACTCGCAGTCATTATTTACGACTTTAGTGTTCGATGTTGGATGCAAAGAAATATTGTGAAGAGTTTATTTTCGCCTCTTGTTCTAAAAAAGGGTGAAATTCCAGATGCCAGACACATTTCGGAGATAGTTCTTAACAGCTTGGTAATATGTTAAATTAGGTTAGATTTGTAATTAGGTCCTATGGACTCTGTCCCTGAATTGTATCTGACACCTGGAATTTTACCAAGAAAAGTTTATCCACTCGCATCAAAGACAAATTACATAATTACATGGCTGGTCATTATGTACCTATGTAAACTTAAGTTTAGAATTAGTTGTCATTTCTTTACCTGCCATAACGTTATATTGTTTCAAATTAAAATAGCTCCATCATTGAATTTGCCGGGTTTATTGGAATTTTTTCTTTTTTTTTCAGTAACTGGTCAAGTTGGCTAGTTCCTCTTGGCTTGGCATTTTTGGCGTCAGTGATTTACAGAACTTATTTGTCCAATTAAGGAAACCGTTTGAGGCCTAGTAAGCATCTTTTAAAACTAAGTTGAAATTCTTGTTTTCATTTGGCCTAAGGAGGTGCTTCTTTACTTCCATTCCACTTTATAATTCAAGGACAAGGCTGGTGACTCCAAATACTCTTAGTCAGAAAAAGATTTTATTACATAAATTATCATTGGTATTTGTAGTAGGTGTGACCGACTCTATTTATTTTCATTGCGTTATATACGTAATAAGTAAATTTAAATGCAGCCCGTATTTCAGTTTTTGTACTAGTTGAATTGAGCTTACAGAGTGATATATTTTTATCTGATAATCATGTGTAGAAAGTGATAAATGTAATAAAAGGTCAGTTGCAAATTTGCTTGTACTGTATTTCAACTTAATCTGTATATGAATGATAAAATAATAATTTAAACTCTATCTTCATAATTCCAAGGTCCTACTCTAGCATAGTTGATTTTAATGATGAGAAATAAGATTAACTACAGTATTCTTAAATATTTAGTTTGTTTCATATCGGTTTGAAGCCCAGCCATTTTCAAGGAAATATTAAATAGACTTAATTTCAAATATTTCATAGGAAGAATACAGCTGTAAAAGTTTCCTTTAAACATCATTTTAATAACTTATCTTAAATCATTAAAATTAACATTATAAAATTTGATCATAAACGTATTCTGTCTGCACTGTTATTAGAATTTAGATAACGTAATGAAGTCAAAGATATCTTGCATACCTAAAACCATGGAACTGCTTGTCGAAATCTTGGAGACACTCTACATGGTAAACAATCATGATGTATGATTGAAGTTAATTCTAGAGTTGTATATTTGTGAATCAAACACTGAAATTGGTGAGAGATAGACTTTACAATTGCAGTTCTATTACAAATAAGTAAAAGTGCATTTTGATGATGTATAGGATATGCATGGACAAACAAACATTTTATCTCCCAGTTTTACTTCAAAATAGCTAATTTTAAATTTGAAAGTTTAAAAATCTAATTAGGTCCTATTTAGGTTTTGATAATATAAATAAAATGAATATTTTTTTAACTGAAGGAAAAAATTTCCTATAGGTTTAAGAATCTAATATACTATTGAGCTAAAATGTGTCTGTGCGTGTGTCCACTTTTTTCGGAACCGTGCACAGCCTAAACGGCACATCGGAAAATTCTGATAGCCCATGAGCTGACGATGTGCTCTGTCAAGTTTCCCAGTCCTAGGTCACCGGTTACTGGGTCCGAAGGCCCCAGCACCGCGATAAAACTACAGAAAAGAAGAAAAGAACAACCGTGAAAATCTTGAGCTTCACATTTATACTGTGATATATATACTGCTGCCAGTATGAGGCGGGGTGGGGGGTAATGGCTTTTTTACTTTTGTGTATGGGGGAGTGGGGGTGGGAGGGTAATGGAGTAGAGGGGTGGGGGTAATGGCGTTTTTTTTAAATTTTGTAGCTTAGCCACTTCTTCCTATGAGGGCCTCATATAATATAATAAAAAAAATACATGAAAAAGTGAAAAAAAAGTCTCTACATTTGTGATTGATTGGATAGTCCGAAAGGACTAACAATTTAATTGGGATATTAAGCTCCATTCTTTCATCGATTTGCAGTTACGATTCATTACAATTTTTTTAATTATATTATTTTATAAAGTATGACAAAAAATAAACGATAAAGTTAGACTCCAAGTGAACCATTTTCCGATATGTTAGAGGAGAAAAAGCATTCCATCATATTATAGTATTCAACAAACGCAATACTGTCTTCTTATTTGTGGATCATAAAAAATTGATGTATATTTAAACGACGGTGCTTCTGATTGTACCATCCAATGATATGCCATATATATGAGATAGATGTGATATGCCATACTTTCGTCGCTTAGCCACTTCTTCCTATGAGGCCTTCATATAATAGAATTTTAACCCTTTAAACCCTTTACTGCCCAAAAGGACAAATTTCTAACCTTTCAAATACACGCATTCATAACTTAACCCTACAAAATATTTGGGCAGTAAAGGTTACATCTACAACCAATAAAAAAAAAATGAAGTAGTGAAAAAAAAATCCGGAGGGCGATAGCGAGCTACCGCTTGTATAATACTATATATATTTTCATATATGAATTAAGTTATACAGACAACTCACGAATCGTCGCGCTAATGGGGCGGTCGAGGTGTACGACGAAGTGAAACGCGATGATGCTCAAGTACATTATAATATGAAATACTGTACGGTGTACTTGCTTTAAGACTTGGCATGTCCATTAATTGAGGTGTACATAATTATGGATGAGTGTGTATGTAATGCAAGCTTAGTAAAATATGGTTTGGATCATCTTTACGACTGAAAGGATATTGCCTTATAAAGTTGCGTTACTCTAAACATATGGTGTCTTCCGGCTGGATTTAATCAATGAATGTCATGGCCAAGAATCGAGATTGACAGAATGCTTAACATAAATTTAACACTAAACTTACTGAAACTACAAAGGCACGTGATGCCAAAACTTGCTCCTAACATCAGGGCTCCAGAGAAAGGCGCCAAGCTCTTCAGACGCGATGAGCATCCAAAATCTCAAAAAGGCGGGAAAATGCGAGTGCGATGATATATATATATATATATATATATATCTATATAATATATATATATATATATATATATATATATATATATATATATATGATATATATATATGCGAAGAAGCGGATGTGCGACGATTCGCGAGTTGTATGTATTTTTAAAGAAACGTAGAAATGTATATAGCTCCACAAAAGTTAAATTTATCAATTTATTGAGCCGTGTATGGTATCCTTTTTTTTGATAGCAAGATTAACATAAGAAATTCAGCTGATTGTAGGCTTCATTTAAATTTAGTAAGTTCAGAGGAACATACAACTTTTATTCTTTTGAATTTCTTTTTGAGTGTGACAAAGTGCAATGCTCTGTTATACGTTAAAAAAAGTGATAGGTAGTTATTTTAATTTAATTAAGTTCTCCATTACTCAGATTCTGATTCTATCTAAACGGATCATTAAGAACTGTAAAAGCACACACAAACACACACAAAATATGAATACAGAAAGAAAGTATTAATGTGAATAGGTCCTACTTACATTTTTCCAAAAAAATATCTGCTCTGCTTGAGGGACAAATCAGTTCAACGACAGTACAACATAGTTACTATTTTTTTATTTATCAATTTTTTTATATTTGTTATAGTTGACAGAAAACTATGGATTTTAGGTTAAAGACCCATAAACATTAGGCAGCTTCGTGTATTCAGATGTTTTTTAACGCATTGATACTGAAATCTTGTTCATTTCGAATTGTAACATTAGTTCTCCGAAATGACGATGAGTGTTTGTATTTTGCCATAAATTATATGAACACCAATTGCATGAACACGATCATTTCTGTATTAGATTCAGTTACAAGAATGAACGAAAAATAATTCGCTTTAAACTTAAATTCCTACATATTATCATTGTTAGCTTTTTGTTTGATTTTCTTGTAGTTTTCGTGTAATTCCTCAGCCTGTTGCCAGTACTTCCGTTGTTTCTGTGACTTGACCTTCAGGAGTTAAACAAATTCTAGTAAAGTACTGGTGGTAATCCTATTACAGACGGTGATTATACAATGGGAATCGTCATATAAAGTTCCTTGTTTCCATAGTCAAATTTAAGTTAGGGTAATCGAACTCAAGAGGATAAAGACAGTTAAATTACCCCCCTCGGCAGGGGCTACATACCTTTTAAGCAGTGTACGAATTCTATCCATATATCCACTTCATAAGAGAAAAACGGAGTAGATTACATGCAAATATCTAGAATTGTTACTAAATTCATTCCGTTAAGCAAATTCATCTCGCCGAAGTATGTCCACTTGCCCCTCTTGTCTTTTGACCTCTTCAACTTTGTCTTTACTTGAAACTCAGTTAGGCCAAATATAATAATTATTAAATTTATAATTCATGAACTATTTAAGTGTAGTAAGTAGGCTTCTAAAATTTTTTTTTTTAGTTATTTGTCAGTTTTGTTGATAAGATTTTGTTAAAAGAAACTCTTGACGCATTGTTTGAGTTGTATGTCATGAGATAGTCACTTGTTTGTATTTGTATTACTGGGTTACAAGATTAAAAAGGGATTGGAACATATTCATAAGAAATATATTAATAGTAACATTGTTTGACCAGATGAAGAGAAATAGTTAAAGAAATGTGTAATCCTTGTTTTAATGATGTTTCCTTCTCCTTTTATATTGTCTTCAGAACTCTTTCAAGTGAAAAACATTTTTAAGGAAATTAAATAATACTGACTGAGAACGGAATTCAACTTACCAAATTAGTTTCCACTTTACACCATTCTCATTGTCGTTCGCGCTCCGAAAGTGAGAATGCTCGAAGCGTGAATTTCAAAGTTGGAAAAACTTCATCCCTTGTTTGGGCATGAATTAAAGTAAAGAAAGGAATGAACAAACCTAACATAACCCTGTTATGGCTCAGCTGACCTCGTCTAACATAAATAGAACTCCAAGGATAAGAATGAGAATGGATCGATCAAAGATAAGCTTCATATTCTTTTGTTCGGGTTTCTCGTACTTGAACGAAGAACTACGTGAGACCAATCAAATGTGTCTCCTTTACATTAGTCTCAATTTCTCAAATGCTAATCAATGTGAGCTTTATGTTTTTGAAAAAAAAAAATACAGGCTATTTCAGCTTGACCCGAGAAGTATGGAAAAGAAACCCTTCATATTAGTTACGGAATTACTATGACAAAAACTTCAAATACAAACTACAAATTCTGCCAATTTGTTTGTATTTGGTATTTGAAATTTGTCATAGTAATTCTGTAACTAATATGAAGTGTTTCCCATATTTCTAGTGTCTACCCGAAACACCCTGTGTATATACAGTATGTGTATGTATGTTTGTGTACGCCATTTTATTTATATTCCTGCGCACTTATTTGCAACATAATATTGCATTCAACATTGAGGTGACGTGCGTTCATTTGAAGTAAACAAAAATGTCTGGTTCATTTCTTTTTCAGTGCGTAAAACGGCCTTGAGAACTCGAGAAAAGCTTAATTATTCAAGTACCCAATCCAATGAAATATTGCAGTGTAATGCTGATTATGATATTTATCTCCCTTCAGATATGAAATTAGCCGTTTCATAACTATTCATGCAATTTGATAGATATTCATTGAATCTAATCTGATGACTTGTTTTTATTGGAGTGGAACTTTCATGTCTTGTAAATTTAAATAACACTGATAAGCCGTGCTCAATAAAAGATTGGTAGAAATCCAATAATATATGCGCCTCGGTGGTGTAGTGGTTAGCGTCGCTGACTACGAATCCATCGGCCCCGAGATCGAGACTCGCTGACGGCAGCCGGCGCGCAGCAAAACCCAGCTGTTCATCCTTCACACACACACTGGTTGGTAGATAAATGGGTACCCTGGGTGGCCCAGTGGTTAAGACGCTGGGCTGTTGGTGGGACGTGGTTCGGATTCCACGTTAAACTGTAGGTCTAAAGTGGAGTGAAAAGCATGACCTTCGTCAAAATGAACAATTCGGACGGAAGTTAACCAAAGGCATAATAATTGTAACATCAATAGTCATGAAATGCAAACGAAAAGCAAGGTTTGTTTAAAAAAAAAATTTATTATATATTGTACATTTAAAACGAAGTATAATATTGAAAAGTAGTGTTAATTATTATTAACATAGTTACTCTGTTGTGAAGTGGCAAATTACAGTACATGAGTATGAATAATGAAAAATGCAAATCACTTCGAATTAATGTGGCAAACGAATAAATTCGTCGTTTTTCCCTTCATTGTCGATACTATTAAAATGCTTCTACAATACTATGAAACAAAAATGCTGTATCAGATTATTGGACACTGGTACCACACTTCCAAAATTACGTCGTTTAAAGCTTTAGGCTGATGAGGAAGTTAGTGCTGTACCAGTTCTGTCCATCCTGATTTATTAGTATAAAACAAAATATGATGTACAAAATTTCATTCAAATTCAACGATTCTTAATTAGTTTGAAACTTTTTTGAACTTCAATAAAACTTAGGTACAGAAAACAGATTGTGCAACTTTATAGGGTTCATACGCTGAACTGCCCATGAAATGATTTATGAATGTGTGTGTGTGTGTGGCGTAACTGAATGATTGATTAAAACCAATTGATGATGCTGCTGCTAGCACAAAAGTAATGATGTGGGAATAAATTTTCATTGTGCTTGTTGCTTAAATATGTACGTGACTGTAGGCGTGTGAAGGCCATGAGAAAGTGCATTGATTTTTACTTCTTGTTGCCTACTTTTTTCCAAGTCCATATATACTGAAATTGAATCGGACTTTTTGCAAAATTCTTTTAAGATCTTAAAATTTTAACTGTTCTAGAGTGAAACCGTTACAATAATTATCACTATTTAAATTTTCATCTAACCCTTTAATATCCGAAAGTCTTTCGTGAAAACAGAGTCAATTAGTCTGGCGTCAGCGAGAACAAAATCAGTGAAGCGTCATTTCTAAAGTTAAACTGTTCCATTTCGTCACCAACTTGAAAAAAAATAGTAGTATTAAATTAAATTGAAGCAAATCATAACTGAACATCATTACTTATAATTTTGAATTAAAAATTGTCAGTTAAGTAATTCAGATATTTATATATATATATATATATATGAAAACAGAATGGTGCTCAAGCACTTTCGTCTAATGACCTCGTCTTGTGTTCCTGAGGATGACATTAGACAAAAGCGCTTGAGCACATCGGCTTCGGGATCGAGACCCGCTGACGGCAGGCGGCGTGCAACAAAACCCAGCTGTTCATCCTTCCACACAATAAAGAAAGTGGTTGGTAGATAAATGGGTAACCTGGGCTGCTGGTGGGACGTGGTTGGGATTCCACGTTAAACTGTAGGTCTAAGGTGGAGTGAAAAGCTTGACCTTCGTCAGAATGAACAATTTGGGCGGAAGCAAACCAAAGATTATATATATGGGATTGAACTCAGAATGGTCCCCCGAGGCTTTTTCATAATACACACAGACCATGCATGGAACAAGAAACACTTTCGAGAAAATTAAATACACTATAGTCTGAATAAGTAATGGTAAATGACAAACGCTATAGTTTTCTTTTTCATGATGTTAGCCCGACATGGGCAAGGAGTCACTCGCAAAAAGGCCCCAAAAATATAGCTTCCCTCGCCTAGCTATCTGCAAAGCAGATAGGATTTAGACAGCTACACATACCTTAATATATCCAGAACATCAATATAAGCAAAAGACTCGTTGTATTCGCGTCGGATTGAATACATCAAAGAAAAAGTGGATAACTATTGTATTTTATGCCAAAAACCAGAACTTAAACCTCAACTAGCAAAATTGAGCGTCCACTTTTCAAGGCGCACAACATGTCCGTTTCACGATGGGATTGAACTCAGAATGGTCCTGAAGTGTTTTCATGATATACACAGACCGTGCATAAAACAAGGAACTCTTCCGGGTAAATTAAATCCACTATAGTCCGAATAAGTAATGGTAAATGACAAGCACTAGTTTTTTTCTTTTTCATGATGTTAGCCCGACGTGGGCAACGGGTCACACTCAAAGAGGCCCCAAAAATATAGCTTCCCTCACCAGCTATATGCAAAGCAGATATGATCCAGCTTTGGGACAGGATCATGAAAAAATCTAAGGGGACCATTCTGAGTTCAATCCCATCATGAAACGGACATGTTATGTGCCTTGAATAAAGGACGCTCAATTTTGCCAGTTGAGGTTTAAGTTTTGGTTTTTGGCTAAAAATACAATACTGTAGTTACCCCTTTTTCTTTTATGTATTCAATCCGACGCGAATGCAACGAGTATTTTGCTTATATTGAGGTTCTGGATATACAGGGTGGGGCACGGGAACCAAGTGTTTTTGGAATAATCAGGAAAATGATATTTATTTTTGTAAAGAAAATATATTGGTAGAACAACATTCGTAAGAACATAGCATTTCATGTCATAATAATCATGTACCGAAAATTATATCTGGCATATGATGTCCTTGGCCGTCGACGCATTGTTGAAGGCGTTTACGAAAATTGGCCTCCACTCTTCCCAGCAGGTCTCTGTTGATTTGGATGATTTGTTGACGGATCGCTTCCTTCAATGCATCTAATGTACGGGGCTTGTCCTCGTAGACACGTGACTTGAGGTACCCCCATAGAAAGAAGTCACATGTGGACAAGTCAGGGGACCGAGGGGGCCATGCAATGTCACCAAATCTCGAAATGAGATGGTTGGGAAACAGGGGGCGAAGAACAGCCATTGACGCTCTGGCGGTGTGTGGCGTGGCCCCATCTTGCTGAAACCACAAATGTCGACGAGCAATACGCCTTCTTCGTAACTCAGGGATGAAAAAGGTGTTCACCATCTCAATGTAACGCCCAGATGTTATGGTAACGGTAACCCCATTTTGTTCGAAGAAATAGGGACCGATGACGCCAAACTTTCCCACCGCGCACCAAACTGTAACCTTAGGGCTATGCAGCGGTTTTTCATGGAGTTGTCGCGGATTTTCAGCAGCCCAATACCGACAGTTTTGATTGTTGACGGCCCCATTAAGGTGGAAATGGGCTTCATCACTCATTACCACCATCATGTTTTCATTCTGCTCATAAAGTGCAAGCATTTCCTGTGCAAAATTCAGTCGTTGGGGGCAATCGTTTACATTCAATTCCTGCACCATCGCTAACTTGTATGGGTGAAAATGTAATTCTTCATGCAAAATCCGTCTAACAGTACGATTGCTGATTCCGAGTGCAGCTGAATGTCTCCGAGCAGAGCGGCCTGGGCTTTGCAACATCGCTTGTCTGACCCTTTCAACGTTCTCTGGAGTACGCACAGTGCGTTGCGGCCCCTTCGGTTTTGTTTTCATTATTGAGCCTCCTGTTCGAAGATTGTTAACCCAACGTAAGATTGTGTCACGAGCGGGAACAGAGTCATTTCGATGAATGTTGAATCTGCGGCGAAACGCACGCTGAACTGCTGTCACTGACTCGCCACTCCTAACAAAATGATCATACGCGAACATGCGGTGTTCTAACGTCCACTGCTCCATGATGGCACCTGAAAGATAAAGGTGAGTGTTAGTTAAAGTTAAATGCTATGAACCCAGGAATGGAATGCTACCTACCGCACGCCCCTCCCATTCCTAATGGCCGATTACTAGCTATTCAAAAAACACTTGATTCCCGTGCCCCACCCTGTAGAAGGCTGGGTGTAGCTGTCTAGATTCTGTCCCAAAGCTGGGTCCTATCCGCAAATAGTTGGTAAGGGAAGCTATATAAATCCTTGAGTATGTCTTATAATAATAAATATTGACACAGGGCCATAATACAAAAACTTTAAAAGTTTAAAAGATTTTTAAAAAATATTAAAAAAGTGAAAAATTACAAAATTAATATGTGATTACTGGGTCGAAAGCGGAACTGTAATCGTTTACGGTGAGTTTTGACTTTAGCGAAACAATTCTGAAATGTTGAGTTCGGTTAGTTGGTGTTGTTATTTGGAAAGAGGAGAGGTCACTGGTGTGATCTGCAGTGAAGCAGTGATCTACAGGGTGTCTCAAAAGTCATTGACATAATATATTATTTTTGTAAAAGTGTCTCATTTACCCCTAAGAGAAATTAGCGGAAAACCTGAATTAACGTTGTGTTTTCGCTTATTATTATTATTATTATTATTATTATTAAGGACAAAAATAATTCTGTAAATAAAGTGGTTGAATTGCTGAATGAACCCCACCCCACCCCACCTGTAACGTGTGAGGGGGGGGAAGTGTTACATAACATCTTAGGGAGTGCCTGGTCTAGCGTTACAGAACGTTCCTGGGGATCTGGGCTGTTAAGTTTTAGTAAAAATAGCGTTACGTAATTTTTGAACGGCCCTAATTGTAATGTCTGTATTCATAAAGATAAACGATTAATATGATCGTGAACTCGTTGAACTCCATATTTACTAGTCTTATACAGTAATAAGGTTCCATTATGATTAATGCAAGTCTATATAAACAGATACCACAAGAAAACTTTTTATATACAGTACTAGTGAATTTGAACCAAAAATAGACATTACACAACCAGACTCTGTACTGAACGGACGCATTTCCTGAGCTCTCTGATTTTGCATCTACTTTTGTATATTGCCGAGAATTTTACTTTTGGATAGTTTTGAATTTTGTGTACTTGCGTTTAAATTCACGTTGTTATAGTTAAGTAATTGAATATTAGTGGTTTTTAGCGATTTAGAAGTTTTCACAGCGTGCCGGCTTAATTTAACTTATACCTGTGACGGTTTAAACTAATTTTTAACTGCTCGATGCCGTCGCAGAAAGCGTCGTGTGTTAGGTGTAGAGTAAACCGGTGGTATTCGGAATTTAAGGATTATAACGGCGGTCCAATGGCGATTACCGATAGATCAGTTTGTTTCTTTTGCGAGTTCATGGAGGAATTAGTTGACATAAAACGCAGTGTACGTGAGGTAACCGAAAGACTTGCAACGCTTGATGAGGGCAGGGGTAGGGCTACGGTTGACGGAAGCCGAACCAATGCTAACGTTGAAGACGTTAGTAATTTGAAGGGTGAGGTGCGTAACCTAGTTTCTAGTTTAGGTAGCTTGTCGGGAAGGTTGGATAGAGTTGAGGAAGGGGTTAAGGTTAGTCCGAGAGTAGTAGATAGAGAGGTTAAGGGTGGAGCTAGGCCGCGTACGTTAGGTGATAGGAATCCCCCCCCCTATCGAGGTTTCGAACCCTTTCGCCCATTTGGAAAGGGACGTGAATGAGGGGGAAACTATTTTAATTGGGGACTCTTTAGTGCGCCACATGGATAAAGAGTTCGTTGAACGGCATCCAACCAAAGGAGGAGGGTCTGTCTCCCAGGGGCCAAGGTTGACAGAGTTAGAGACGAAGTGGATAGGATTGACATTACCTCCCGTCACTCAATGTTGGTGACGATGGTAGGAGGCAACGACTCGTATAGGCCAGATACGAGAGTGCCTGACCTTTTGGAGAGATATAGGGGGTTAATTAGGTCCCTGAAGGCGCGGTCAGATAGGTCTTTAGTTCTAGGTATTACTCCTAGGCACGGGTTGGGTCTTAGGATTACGTCAAAAACAATATTTTTGAATAATAAATTAGAAGAGATTTGTGCTGAGGAAAATGTACCCTTCGTAAAGCTGTGGTCCGAATTCAGTGATCCTAGCCTTTTTATAAAAGATGGGGGTGCATTTTAATGAAATAGGTAATGCTAGGCTAGGTAGGTTAATAGACGAAAACGTGCGAAAGCTGTATAGGTCGAAGCCGCCTTTAAACGTTGTGGGTCCGGGGAACGTGGGCCCGACGTGAAAAATAGTTTAAAACGCGGGCTCGTGGTAAAAAATAATTTAAACGTCTTTTATTGTAACGCGCGTAGTATTAGAAATAAATTAAATGAATTTAAGGCTATAATTTATTCCGGCAACTATGACATAGTTGTTATCACTGAAACATGGTTAAATACCGTGACTCGGGACTTGTTGGGGGAACTTGATATACCAGGTTTTAAACTCTTTACTAATGATAGGTTACATAGGTTTGGTGGAGGCGTTTTGCTGTACATTCGTAATTCCCTTAGGGCTATCGAGGTTAGTTAGATTTTCCGGCAGCAATTAATGCGATATGTGTTGAAGTTAGGGCGCGTAGTATTAGTTTTAATTTTGTTGTTGTTTATAGACCTCCCGTTCAACCCCTCTATACAGATACTAGATTTTACTCACTTCTTGGTAATTTTATTGACAATCGGAATAGTATAATTGTCGGAGACTTTAACTGCCCTAATGTTAATTACAAGAATTTTACTGGTAATGAGGAGGGTTTGAGATTGGTTGAGTTTATGGAAGATAACTTTGGTCAATCCCAGAATAGGCACCTGATGTACCTCAATCCCAGATGAAGCACCTGCGTTCAACCTCAATCCCAGAATAGGCACTTTGCAAGGAATTAAATAAAAAAAAACTGATGATTACAAAATTTATTGTTTATACAAAGTTTATTACAAATGTAATAAAGGCAAAGTTATAAAAGGTTTAAAGTGGTTTAATGAATAAAGAAAAATTTTAGATATTATAAATTCCTGCAATATGAGCCCGAATGTTTCTGAATCCATCTGAAGCAAATCTATCTTGCCACATAAATTGGTATAGATATAGGTTAGGTTAGGTTAGAGTTGAGTTGATTTTTTTCAAATATTGATAAAAACAATGAAATTATATCTCTAAAAACTGTTTATATTTTTTTCTCCTCAATCCCAGATTAAGCACCTAAAAATGATTTCAGGTGCCTATTCTGGGATTGATCCGATAACTTTTTACGACAGATAGTTACCGAACCAACGCGCGGTGACAATATTTTAGATTTGGTGATGACGAACGGTGAGAATATAGTCGAAGGTTTAGAAGTAGGCGAGAGTTTAGGATGTAGTGATCATCAAATTCTTAGGTTTAAGTTATTGCTAGAAAACACCCAGGATAGTAACGTCATAGAAGTCCCTGATTTTCGTAAGGCTAATTTTGATAGTTTTGCGGATAGGGTGAGAGTAGTGGACTGGGATAACTTATTTATGGGTAAGGACACAAATTTGCGTTGGGTGGCGTTTAAAGAAAGTTTTAGGAATATTGAAAGGGAGTTTATTCCTCGTAGGCCCAAGCGCGCTAGAAATCATGGTAGGCCGAAGTGGTGGACTAGGGAAATAGGCGAGTTCATAAACGAGCGTAATAGAGCGTATAGACTTAATAAGCGCAATGGCACGGCAGCTAACTTTAATAGATATATCGAGCTTAGACGTCAGGTTAAAAGATCAGTTAGGAATGCCAAGCGTAATTTAGAGATAATTATAGCTGCGGATAGTAAACATAATCCAAAAAAGTTTTTTGAATACGTTGATAATCGTAAGCCGGTAAAAGATAACATAGGCCCTCTAGTGGATGCTAATGGCGCTTTGGCTTCTGACGCTCAGGCGATGGCGGGTATTTTTAATAACTTTTTTGCGACAGTTTTTACCGTAGAAGACGTAAATAATGTCCCCGACGTGGACGATATCGTTCCATTTAGTAGCCAGACTATTTTAGATGAAATAACTGTTTACGAGGGTGAGATTGCGCATTATATCGATAGGCTAAAAGTTAGCAAGGCTCCAGGCTCTGACGCTTTTTATCCCAGACATTTGAAAGACGTTATCGTAGGCCCCTTAACGAAGAGTTTTAATCAGTCACTCGAAACGGGGATTATTCCTGAAGACTTCAAATTAGCTAACGTCACGCCTATTTTTAAAAAAGGCGACCGCGCAGTAGCTAGCAATTATAGGCCCATTAGCTTAACGTCAATTGTCGGTAAACTTTTGGAATCCGTAGTTAGGGATCGTATCATCGATCACTTAGAAAGTAGAGATTTGATTAATAGTAGTCAGCATGGGTTTCGACGCCATAGGTCTTGTTTAACTAATTTGTTAGAATTTTATAACGAAATAGTGCGCGAATACGATAGGCATATAGCAGCTGACGTTATTTATTTAGATTTTAAAAAGGCGTTCGATACAGTTCCGCATAGGAGATAATTGCGAAGGTCAAAGCGCACGGTATACGCGGTCAGGTAGCTAACTGATTAGAAGAATGGCTTCGTGCTAGGAGACAGAGGGTCGTAGTTAATGGTAGTGAATCGGGGTGGTTAGATGTAGGTAGCGGTGTCCCACAGGGTTCAGTGTTAGGCCCATTGCTATTCGTAATTTACATTAACGACATAGATGTAGGATTGACTAGTAACGTGTCAAAATTCGCGGACGATACTAAAATAGGCGGTAAGGTTGTTAACGAGGACGATAGAAATAGGCTCCAAGACGATGTAAATAGGATTATGGAGTGGACAGATAAGTGGCAGATGCAATTTAACGTAGACAAATGTAAAGTTTTGCATATAGGTTCTCGCAACAATAATTACACGTACACGATGGATAATAGGGAGTTAGCTAATAGGATGTTAGGCTTCATAGCGCGTAATTTCGAATTTAAATCGAAGGATATTATATTGCCCCTTTACAAGTCCCTAGTACGACCTCATTTAGAATATGCAGTTCAGTTTTGGTGCCCATACTTGCGTAAGGATATTGATAGGTTAGAAAGGGTTCAACGTCGTGCCACGAAACTGATTCCGTCATTGCGCAATAAGCTTTATGAAGATAGGATTAAAGAGTTAGACCTGTATTCACTCGAAACTAGGAGATTAAGGGGGGAGCTTATTGAAGTTTTCAAAATCGTTAATAACATCGATAACGTAAATCTTGACAAACTGTTCACTTTCAATAATAGTAATACTCGTAATAACGGATTTAAGTTGCGTGGCAGACGTTTCATTACTAATATCACTAAAAACGTCTTTACGTTTAAAGTAATTGATAAATGGAATAATCTTCCCGCGTCAGTCGTTCATTCTACCAGCGTTAATATGTTTAAGAACCGTCTTGACCAACATTTTAAAAGTATTAACGTTGTTTAAAATAAAAAAACAAAGTTAGCAACAGGAGCTCTGGTGGTGGTGCTCGAGGATGAGTTTGTTGACGATAAATGCCAGCTTGTGACATGCCAGCGTGTGATGCCAGCAATAAAAAAAAAAAAATTAGACTTAACATGAACGTAGATGTAGCTCGTAGCGTAGACTAACCCACTTTTTGTTTAACTCTTTAATGCCCAGTGTGTGAAATTTTCATCGTTAACTTTGGAAGCAATTTTAGACCTTCCAGTTCCCAATGTGTGAAATTTAACACATTTCGTATTTTATTAATTATGAACAATAAAACTTTGTAAAATATATTTTTCAGTTATTTTGGGTCCAATTAAACAATTTTTATATCCCAATTTTTTTTTACTTTTCGACTTAATTTGGGTACGAAAGGGTTAACTTTACCTACTTTTTTTTTCCCCTTATCTCCTTACTTTGCATGTCTGTAACTCTTTTCTTGCATGTTTGTAGTTTGCATGGTATGAGAGTGAGTTAAGACTGTTTGCATGGTTTGTAAGCGTTCTTATTTTACTTCTTTTCATCTTTCACCCCTCTCCTATTCTCTCCGACTATTTTTCTGACTTGTGGGCAGTGGCCGCGGATGATGATGGTGAGTCTTTTCTCTCTTTTTCTGAATGAATGTTAACCCACGAGTGATAGGTGTTCCTCCTTACTTAACCCCTTATTCTCTTCTCTTAACCCCCTACTCTTTCCTTTCTCTCGGGCTAACCTTAGAGTGGATCTTAGGGTCTTTGTTAGCCTTAGCTTCTGTAGATCTGTAGATCCTCCACATACATTCCCTCATTCCCCTTCCCCACCCACCATTCTCGTGTATATTAAATTATTATGTAACAATACTAATAAAGCTGTTTGTAGAGTCCGTGTGCAGTTTTAAACCTTTACTAACTGACGAATCTACACGATTATATATATATGTATTGACATTGAGCGAGAAAAAGATTGAGACAGTGTGAGAGAGCGAGGTAAAGGGGCAGAGAAAAGTGGGAAGTGGTTTGTCGATTGTTACACAAAGAACTTGTTAACAGTTTCGATCTGAATAACAGTAACTGATTATCAAAATCACATAAGAATAATCCACGGTTATACTAGCATAAACATATTTATATATACTTATAAATTCATACAATATTATACTAATGTTTGTGAAATGACGTTGATGGGCCAAACCGTGGTGTTAACACTGTTACTGTTAGAAAATCTAGAAGAGGAAGAGCCATTGTTGTCCCAAGGCGATATGATGACTAAGCTGATTGATGCAGCATTGCTTGTATATATTAAGTTAATGTGTGTGTGTATATCCATCTCATAATTGTAAGGTTAGTGAAAAATTCACTTAATTTAGAGCTAGCATTTTTGGGCTCTTGTGACATCATTGTTTGGGCACTCTTGTGGCATCATGTTTTGGGGGGCACTGGCGCGTCCTTTCTACTCGTTTGTTGAATGCGGCACTTACAGGGCGTGGCCTTATAGAGAGCTCTCTTGCAATTCAGTTTGGTTGTTTAGATACAAAATTGTTGCATCGTGCAATGGTGCATTGGTGCAGGTTGTGTTGTTGCAAGGTTTAGAAAAAAGACCATAAACAGTGCCCCTTTTGTTTTTATCTTAATTTTATGCAACTAAGGCCTAAAGTAGGCCCATATCGACTCAGCAACCCTGAGGTAGGACCTCATAGGACCTCTCAAGTCCGTAAGTTTGTTTAGTCTAGCTTAACTTGGGCTGTAGGTTGAAGTGGCCCCTCAGAGCTTGGCTGTTCGGGGCTCAGCTGGGATTCTGAACCTAATCAAATAAAATAAAATAACAGTTACTTGCTGTCGCCGTCCAGGAGAGACAACATATGGGCGTATCAGTGGAAACCGTAAGGTGACGGTTGCATGAAGCAGGATATCACCACCGGTTTGTGGCTGATGCCTATTATATTAATAGTGTTTTCCAGATTGTATTTGTATTATCAGGTTGGAAAGATAATGATTTAATTACGATGGATAGATAAACCCATTAATGTTTTCTAGATTTCCTGTTGCATTATCAATGTGGAGATATTATTAGATCTTAACAAGGAATATATACAATAAGACACCAATTCTTTATTACAACAAATATGTAATGGTTGAGAATGTTTTACTAAATAGTTTATCATACAAAATGCTCACAATTTGCCAAAGATTAACATAAATGGCACAGCTATACCCGGTTCATAGTTAGTATTTGGTCCATCCCCATTATTGTCTATTACATCTTGTAATCTGTGTGGCATAGATGCAATATGGTCATGTATGATGTGTGGGTTCCTTCAGAACATCTCCCACTCAACCATAGCGTGATCCACCAGCTGGCGGCTGGTCCGCTCCTGCCCAGGATCCCACGAGTTCACCACATTCCCCCACACCTTCTCAATGGGGTTTCAGTCACACCCCTTTACTAGGCCAGTCCAGTAGGTCTAGATTTCGCTGTTCCTCGAATCACCTTCTAACAATCCTGGCAGTGTAGCTGGGAGAGTTGTCCTGCAAATGGATTTTAAATATTAAAAGTAGAATTATATCTCATCCATACGCTTCATCAGTAACCCACTATTCGAGATAGGTTTTAACCCCCTATGTATTAGAGGTTTCTCTCAGCTAAATGTAATTGTGCCCCGTTATACAAATAATACAGTTTGCAGTTATCTAGAATAAAATCCTAAAGTGTTGACATAGTACTGAAAGAGTTAAAGAACAATTTTATGACCATTATTCGTACCATGTAAATGTGGAAACCGGACATACAAATGCGTGTAATACATAAATCTTACTCTAGTAATAGTATAATACAAGCGGTAGCTCGCTATCGCCCTCTGGGCAGGTAGCAGTTTATGTCACAGTATATGTAGCAGTATATGTTACAGCTAGCCGTATATTCTGGTACGGTTTAAAATTGAATGGATAATAATTAAAAAAAACGCCATTACCCCCACATACAAACGTAAAAAACGCCATTACCCCCATTACCCCACCCCTCTCCCCATTACCTCCACCCCCACTCTCCCAATTACCCCACCCCCTCCCCCACTACCCCCGGGCGGGTAACAGTATATGTCACAGTATATGTAGCAGTATATGTCACACATGAAAATCTTAAGATTCAGAAATCTTGACTCAATGTGAAGCTCAAGATTTTCACGGCTGCGTTCTTTTCTGTAGTTTTATCGCGGTGCTGGGCCTTGTGACCTAGGACCGGGAAACTTCACAGAGCACATCGGAAGCTCATGGGCTATCAGTTGGTTCCGAAGAAAGCGGACAGACAGACACACAGACACATTTTAGCTCAATAGTATATAGGATTCTATAACACACAAATACAACATACCTACATAAAGATAATCTGCTCAGGATAGGGCAAGGCATACGCGCGTACAGAAGGCAGCATCACCTCCTCCATGATCTCTAGGGCTACATCGCAGCCAATGTTGTAACACCGCTTCCCGTTGACCAGCGAAGTTAAGCGACATTGAGTCTGGGTAGTACAGTAGTTGGATGGGAGACCGTCCTCCGCGTCCAGATTATGTAGCGACCCGTGGATCCCAGGTAAAGCTGTAGGGCCCCTCCGTCATATGAACTTAGATGTTGCGAAGGAGGTTAAACAACCCCAATCATTATTATTATTATCCATGATCTCTATATATTGATCTACCGTAAACCTCCCGTGGATCTCAGTCAGCTCTCCTAGTCCTTGCAGGTGCATCCATCCCCATACATTCGCCGTCACGTGCCCACTCCGTGCCACTTCGTAAATATTTTGGCGGGCATATCTTGTGTTGTCCTGTCGCTAACACCGAAGACGGCCGGAGTTGTAGACGCAAACGTCTTCTCGTCAGAGAAGCTAACTCTGCTCCAGTATGCGAGATCATCATTTATATGCTGGCGAGCAAACGAAAGCCTGGCCTGACGATGTTGTTCCTCGATCCTCTCTTTTTTGGCAGGAGTACGGTGGTGATATCCTGCTTCATGCAACCGTCTCCTTACGGTGTCCACTGACACGCCCATATGTAGGGCCTCCCGGATGGCGACTGCATTATTGATAGGATCGTTCTGCACTTCGTTGATTATTCTCCGGTCTTCTTCTGGGGTGGTCTTTCTTGGTGCCCCACACTTAGGACGATCTAGCAGATTCCCAGTCCCCTGCCACCTCTGCACCCAGTGTCGAACAGTAGCTTCGAAATTCCCACTTCCATGGCTATGTCAGCTACAGAGAGGCCTGCTTCCCGCATACCAATTGTCCAGCCTCGCTGTGCAATTTTATCTTGAGTTGGATTCATTTTCAGAGTCGGTGTTCGTCATACGGTGTAGAAATATGGTATGAGCATAGATCATGCTAGTAACCATGTTAACACCTCGGTTTGGCCCATCAACGTCATTTCACAAACATTAGTATAATAATGTATGAGTTTATAAGTATATATACTGTAAACGAGGTTAATTTCGAGGTAGCAAATTTTTGCTCTTTCATAACCTTGGACGAGTTCGCGGCATCATAATTTCGCGGTCAACAGTTGCTAGTTATAATCTTACAGATTAAAATTACATTTATTCTGGACTGTGATTGGGTCGAGGTTGAGGTTGTATATTAAGGCAAGTTTTAACTCTTGGTAAATGAATCTCTTGGTAAATGAATCTCTCGGTAAGATAGATTTGAAGCTCTCCACACTGAAACCTATTCATGCTAAATGGATTGTCTCTGCATGGGATAACCTTCACAAAATGATGGAGACCATTCGGAAGTGTTGGGAAATTAGCGGCATTCATGACATTCTTGTTATACAGTAGTGATACAGTATAATTTCAAATGTTTTTACTGCTTTTACTTTACAATGTTTTATTACAATATACTGAATTTACTTTTCAGATAAAGTATTTTAATGATCTAAGTTTTATTTTCTTACTATCTTTCAAAGATTAATTTAAACTGTCAAATTTTCGCCTGCTGGATATTTTCGAGAAACTATATATAGCCTACGCGAAAAACGCGAAAATTTCCTGCAGGCGAACATTTCGCACTCGCTAGTCTATAAAAAGTTCTATTGTAGTAGCTCTTCATATAGATTTGCAGTAATCATAATGGAACCTTATTACTGTGTAAGACTAGTAAACTACATAGAGTTCAACGCTGTTCACGATCATATTAATTGTTTATCTTTATGAACACAGACATTACATTATAATTACCTGTATATCAATGACTGCACATTCAATTGTCCTTTAGATATATATGTCTGTGTTATATGTTGTTGAACTCGTTGTCTCCCCTCCACCCCACCTTCCCTCAGTTGGGATACCTTGACTAACTGCGGCGTTACCACATTTACGGAGTCGCCTGTGAGGCGAGGAACATTACAAATGCGGGCAACTATACCTAATATGCTGTAATTCTAATTTCAAAACTATATTATCTAAACTTTGTTATTTTTACGGGGTGCCTAAAATACAGAGAGTATGCCTTCGCGTTCCATTAAAGGTATGTCGTGGTTGTGCCACAACAGAGCTTCCCGTCAAATAGGCAAAGTTAAGTGGCGTTGGATCTGTTTAGTAATTGGATGAGTGACCGTCCTCTGCGTTCAGATGATGTAACGACCCGTGGTTCAATGCCACATAAAGCTGTAGGTCTCTCCGTCACATGGCCTTTGCCGTTACAAAGAAGATTAACCAACCCGAAACATTATTATTATTATTATTGCGTCCCATTATATCCTGTACTGAAATACACAATGTCCCGAATCTTTACCCGAAGAGAGACCGTGACTAAGTATACCTACAGTATAACACCGTTTCTCTGCTACTTTCGGCCCTCCTGTCTGCTTATTATCACTTATTCCTTTACAAACATTTCTTTAAACTTATGCAATTCTATTTATCGAACAATTACTTTCAATTTAATGAACAATATCATAAGCAACATTGCGGGATCAGTATGGGTTTGGATCTCAGCCCCGTGTAGACATGCCTCTACTGTATATGGATTAGGGTTAATGATAATCACTTGGTATCGGTACGTGGATGATATATTCACTTTATGGCCTTTTCAAACTCACTTAGATGGCTTTCCGAACCAACTCGCTAGTCTAAGGGCTTCCATAAATTTTGCACATGAATAGAAGATGAAGGAAAGTTGGCTTTCCTTGTAAAAGTGCATAATTCTGAAAATCTAAAATTTTCCCCATATAGAAAAAACAAACAGTCATTCTTTTGTTTATTATTTTTCAAATTATGCAACCAAAAAAAGTTTATCTTGTTCTTCTTCCAGCAAATTTGTTTGCGGCCCTCGGTTAAGTTTCAAAAATATTATAAATAAACTATTTTAAAGCGTTTTTAGGTGCATTTGCTCAGGTTAAAATATTCATTGACGTAATTTCTTATCAACTTCTAACCCTTCGCATTACTCACGCTCTAGTAGCAGCAGCTATGTACAACAATGCCCTACAATGCATAGAAATTGTCATAATTACATAATCCGCTCAGAGCAGAAATTGCGAACCAACCTCCTCGGTTACAGTTGGAACTGTGTAATTTACAGGCAGACCCCTTTTTCAGTGAAAGGGTAGATAAAAGGCGGGGACTTCAGACTTTTGCCCCAAGAACGATATTTAAACTTAAGGGACTTTGGATTAAAGATGAGTTCTATGTTTAGAAGTATTTACTTGTGTGAGAGCACCTTTTCCTACATGAAATTTATAAAGTCTCGATATCATTCTTCCTTAACAAATGAATTACTGTCACACTTGTTGAGACTTACTACAACCGACATAAATGTGGATATACTCAGCTTGGTGAAAGAGATAGATCGTCCTCATTGCTCTCACTAATTATGATTCGATAAATCTAGTGAAAGTAGAGAAATGTGAAGTTAATAAAGATGCAAGGTATTGTAAAATGTTTTTAATTTTATTTATACAACTGCACAATCTTTAATTTATATTAATTTTTAGAGTGTGGCCCCCTGGCAGATACCTCAGGAGTAGGGTTTCTCAACCAGGATCCCAGGATTCCGGGCAGAAAATGATAACCTTAACTCCCCGGACAAGCGCAGCAAATCTCGGGATTTCCCGGGTTTTACGAAGTATTCTGAAAACATTATTTCAAATAGTTTTACGTTAATTTACTACTGTATCTAGAAAATACAAACATAAAGACTATGATGACAAATTTATAATAGCACGAATCACGTTGCATTGTAGGCTACAACTCGAACAGTGCCTATAATATGTCCTGTATGATGTTGTGCATGTATAATATGCAGAGACGTCAACCTTGAAGTATGAAAATCCGTGAGATTTTGCCTGATTTTGCCTGTGCCTGATTTTGATAACTGGAAACATATCCCACATAAGGGAGTTTGAGACTTAAAATCCGTGAGAGTTGACATGTTTGAATATAACTGGTATTTTTGATGATTGACTCGGACTGAAAGACAGTCATTTGATTTCCCTGAATCGAATATTTTGTTTTAGTGGATTTTAATTTCAGTTATTATTTTCAGTTCAGTGGCACACCTTTTGCTGCTGATATTTTTTTTGCTAAAAATTAGTTAGAAGTATATAAAAGGTGTTGTGTTCGTTTAAATTACACTGTAATATAATTTATTTTTGTTGAAGTGCAAAGCTGCAAATTAGCATTGTAGGCGTAGCTGCCAAGGGTATACAGGGCCTACCGCATTTATGTTTCTGCAGTGTTTGAAACTCTGTCTCGGCTCTATCCTTTATTTTATTTATCATTATTGTGTTCAAATAGTTATATATTTATATTTAACATAACTAACTAATCTAGATTTATCGAATGCTTAAACATTTTAAGACTTGATTATTATGGAAAAACCACAACATGGTATCGTATGTGATACCTTTATTTCATAATTAAATATAAATTATTAATTAATTGAATTAAATATCTGTACAAAATTGGCTCGGGATTGTTGACATAGCCTAATGGGAATGAAATGATTGCCATACATACATAGAAACCGTATGTAGGCGTCGGTCTGCATAACCACGTGAAACCTTCATTTATTTCACGTGAAACGAAATTTTCCATTTGCTAACCCATGCAAAATACAAGGGAGAAAGAGTCAACAACCTTTGCCAAATCAGCAATTTATACAGAAATATGAAGATATATTAAAGGAATAGCCTCAGGGCTGTTTATGTTACAGCAAACGCTTTAAACAGGGAAGACGTGTTTAAGTTTTCCCTCAAGTTCTGAGTGAATTCCTTATAATATAAAACCTAATGACTATAAAAGGGTAGGCCTATTCCTTCAGGGGTTAATTAGTGATTGCCTATATTAGTAACAAAGTGTTAATTCGTCGTGTAACTCCATCGTGGCGGCCCTACACCGAAGAAGATCGTAACGCCCTGCATCGAAGTAAACTAAGATCCATCAAAATTAAGGTGAGGCAATTTCATTTTCATTCTAGGGCGTCTAAAATCCCGACGCTAAAATTACCATAAACAATTAAATATAGAGGTCCTTTAAAGACCTACATATTCATAACTCTCTAACGAAAATATATAGGGCTTTTGTCGTTCACTCTCCACTGAAATCTGCTGGACATTTCCAACGAATGAGGGTAACAGGCAATCAACTATAGTTTTTCACAATTATCATTATTTTTTATAAATCAGACAATCCCAGGATCCCGGGACGATGGCCGATTTTGTTCCGTAAAACGAGATAGTGAAAACTCCTGAAAACGAGAAACCCTACTCAGGAGCAATGTGGCCCCCTTGAGGTTAGAAGTTGGACAGCCCTGGTTTAGCTTCTTCCACCCTATCTATAAAGAAAACCTTTAATCTATTAGAACCAAAATATTACGATAACGTAAGCAATGAAAAAAAGAGATCTAAGTGATAAAACGATTGTACTACTATTTAATAGGGAGCTGGAGACCCTAAAATATCTGCTTTTGACCCACAGGAATTTAATTTATTTAAACACCACAATACTGTTAACAGTCTTAGCAGTGTGCGTTTGTCCATGCTCCATCCACTCTATTCTCTCTGCTTTTTAGATCATATGAATATTTTTAATGTAATAATCGCAGTCTGGAGAGAGGAATGTCACCTTTCTATTTTACAAAGTGCAATCATTCGACTTATTTAACAAAAAATAAAAGATGTATCCATTCCTTCTTGGAAAATGTTCCTCTTTAAATTTAATTCTTATAAAAGGAAAAGGAAATTTTATTCTATTATCAATCTCTCTTAAATATAAAAACAAGGTAAATAAAGAAAATGTTGCAAAATTATTTTACAATTAAAATATCTTAAGGTGTTTTGGGAGACTTTTCAAACAAGATTCGTAAAAGCAACACTGAAAAGAGCAAACGTTCATGGAAGAAACTATGTAATACAGCTTCGAATACCACGCTTTTACTTCCCACCCTTCTCTTATGTTTAGTTTCATAAAAAATGTTTGTGTCGATACAGTGTTCCTTAAATAGGAGGGAGAAAAGTTGAAAATTACTGACATTATAAATGTCTCATTTGGAGCTGCTGCGGACAACGTTTTCAGAGGTAAGTCTCTAGAAGAGGGCGGGTCATATGATTAAAATGTAAAAACGCTGTAGAATTTTATAGAAACGCTATATAAGAAAAATTGTTGTTGCGTTACCCCACTGAAGAAATTACGACTACACCACTGTTTGCAAATGATGTCAAATGAGGAAGATAGATCATTTCTACATGCTCAAAGAGAAAAAGGGAGGCGAGGTTACATGACTGATAATGATAACAAACTGGTCGCTAAGCAGATGCGAAAACGGAAAAGAGATGAAAGAAATGCTGCACTAAAAGAAGCCGAGGCATTGCGAAAGAAACTGTCATCAGCTGCAGTTCAGTTCAGTAATAGCAGTTCAAGCAGTAGTAGTGATGGGCAACCAGAGCAGGCACATCGTACACTCCTGAAATGACATCCAAACCTTCAAACAGCACAATATCAAATAAGTGTAAGCGCATCGTAACATTTGATCTGGCAATGGCATTAGATCGAACAAAAACAAGTGATCGTAGTGCTGTTATGGTGCTTTCAGCTACTGCAACTTCTCTTGGACATGACATTGACAATGTTGTTTTGGGCAGAAGTACTCTACAGAGGGCGTGGAGTGCCGTACGCCAAAAAGTTGCAGATGACATTAAGCAAACCTTTACCTCTGACGTTCCGCTTACCATTCATTGGGATGGTAAAGTAATGCAAGATATAACAGGTGATGAAAAAATAGATAGGCTAGCTATTCTTGTATCCAGTGGAGGAAAGTCTAAGCTTCTAGCAGTACCCAAACTTGTTTCTGGAGAAGGCGGAAAAATAAAATTGCAGAAGCAGTTCTAGAATGCTTAGACGATTGGAATTTGCGAGAATGTATTCAAGCAATGTGTTTTGATACTACTGCTAGCAATACTGACAAAAAGAAAGGCGCTTGCATGATAATCGAAAGCAAGCTTGATAGAAAATTCCTTCCTTTGGCTTATCGCCACCATATAAATGAAATTGTGATAAACGTTTTCCAGAAGTGTTACGGTGATTCAATGGGACCGGATATATTACTTTTCAAACGTTTCAAGATTTCCTGGGAACAAATGGATGATAAAAGATATGAAGTTGCTAATACAAACATGCCGTGGAAAGCAGAAATCTTCAAACTGTGCGAAGAACAGCTTGCCAGAAGTCACCCAAGAGCGGATTATCGCGAACTTCTTGAATTATTATCAATTATTTATTTAGGTGGTGTTCTATCAGGAGGAGTACATTTTCGTCAACCTGGGGCTTTACATCGCGCTAGGTGGATGTCGCGAGTGATTTATGTCATCAAAATTGTATTGTTTCGCTCGCAGTTCAACCTGACAAAACAGGAACTGAGTGCAATGGAACGCTTCTCTCGCTATGCTGTCCACTTTTATGTGCCAAAATGGTTTGCGGCTCCTATCGCATCTTTTGCACCAAGAACCGATTTGGAGTATCTACACGTCACCTCCGGTATCTAAATGAAGAACTTGTATCGCTTGCCTTTTTTGATGATGGCATAACTTTGCAATGAAACGGCAGATGGTTCAAGCATTGGAAAGACCTGGTTCAGAAATACCAGAAAAACGAATTGCTTTTGACCACACTCATGATGACCCACTAGAGAAAAGTCTGGCGGACTTTGTCACAAGCTCAAGGTGTTGTAAACGATAATGCAGAGAGAGCGGTCTCATTAATTCAGTTTCAGCAGTCATCTCAAAAAACGAAGAACAACTGCAGTACCTTCTTCAAGTCGTGGAAAAACACCGAGAGCAGTTTCCAGAGGCAAAGAAATCAATGATAAAGACAGGATGCATATCAACCTCATGAGTTAACATTAAAAAAGTGGATTAGGCCTATTGGAGATACCACTTAAAAAAACGCGCCTGTTGTAGTTACCTCCTGGGTGGTGCTGAAAAACTACACATTTCAGAGTCTGTCGGCATTACTAAATATTACGAATCCAGCTGAAACTTCACTCAAAACTTCCTATCGACACGCATAACAAATTCCAGGGTGAGACTTAAGAAAGGAAAAAAAATTATTTTTCACCACTATGAGCCTGGGCCGGTCTAATATATATATATATATATATATATATATATATATATATATAGACAACTCGTATGTTTGAGTAATAATGTAAAAAGAAAACGGGGGACAAGTGACTGCTTTGGGGAATCAGAGTCAAGAATCACTAAGGACACAGTGTAAGGCACTAAGGCAGGGCCGTTTCCTGGCATAAGCAGACTAAGCGGCCGCTTAGAGCCCCGCTGCTACTAGGGGGCCCCTAGACAGGCTCTCAGGTCATAACTCATTGGGCAAGAATAGGAATATAGCTGAAATTATTATTAATATTATTGTTATTATTATCATTATTATTATTATTATTATTATTGTCGTATTAATTAAAGTTTTTGTATGAGACAAATGTGATAAAACGGAGACAAACGAAACGTTTTGGTCGTTATGTGTAAATAACTATTGTGAGATCTTATTTCTATATTATTTAACTTTTTCTTACTATATGCTTATACTTTCCTAAATGCTTAAGTTTTCTAGTATTGTAAAACATTATTATTATTATTATTATTATTATCATCATCATTATTATCATGATTATCATTATTTAGCAGATTAGTTATGGTTAACTGGATGTGACTTCGTCCATCTTGGAAAATGAAACAACATTATCCATCAGGAGCTAAAAAACGGAAAGAAGAAAATAGAGGAGGAGAAGCTTTCCAGTAGCACAGGTGAGATGTGCCACTTGTATATTCTTATGATTACAGTTCAGGCAACTAGGTTAGGTAGACCATCAAGCTAGACAAGTGCTCAGGAATCGTGTAGAGTAAGTAAGCTAGTCTCTGTAATATTTATATTTCGAAATGTGAAATTTAATGGATCACATCACCTCAAATTCTGTTCACACAGATCAATTATCAAACAAGATAAGAAAGAGTATTTTAGCAAAATCTAACAGAATATGTAATGTTATGTTCTTCTCAGGAGCACTACTAAAATATTTGGAAAAGCCATCCTCAGCAAAGCCTGATGAGCATCATGAGCCAACAGTAGGCCCATCCTCTATGCAACCTCAAACACCAGTAGAAGTAGAGCCTGATGAACCAACAAGTGGCCCATCTTCTGTTCAGCTTCAAACACCACACACAGGCATTTCTACTGAACAACAAGAACCAAGATCTGCTCCACCGCTTGATCCGTATGACTGGCCAGTTGTCCTGTCAGATGCCTTGAAGACAGATCTGGTATCTCAAGGACCATTTCAAATCAGTCCAGATTTCACATTCCCTAAAAGAGAGGACGGTAGAAGCTTTCATCACCATTACATGTACAGAGCATTAATTAATGGGGAAAAAATAAAGCGAAGCTGGCTGATGTACTCTAGAAGGAATGATGCTCTTTATTGCTTCTGTTACAAGTTGTTTTCAAGGAAGTCGTACAAACTAATTACGGATGGACTTTCAGACTGGATAAACGTTGGTTCGCTTCTGAAAGGCCATGAAAATAGTTCAGAACATGCAGATAACATGGCAACATGGAAGGATCTGGAACTGCGACTAAAAACTGGGAGGACCATTGACCAAACTGAAATGTCATTAATGGAGGTAGAGCGAAGACGCTGGTGAGATGTTCTCACACGTCTTGTAAGTATAATCCAATCACTGGCAGAGAGAAACCTTGCTTTCAGGGGGTCTTCCTCTACATTGTACAATCGAGACAATGGCAACTTCTTGAAGGAGGTTGAGCTGCTTGCCAAATTTGATCCAGTGATGAAACAACACATCAGCAGAGTCGAAAGTGGCCAATATAGTCATTCAAGTTACCTAGGAAACATCATTCAAAATGAGCTCATTGGGTCCATTAGTGGGAAGATCTTGGATGCCATTGTTGCAGAAATAAAAAAAGCTAAATATTACTCTCATTTTAGACTGCACTCCAGACATAAGCCACCAAGAACAGACGTCGATTAATTATTATCAGAACTGTTAAAATGGGTGAAGTACCAGAAATAAAAGAATACTTCTTGGGCTTTCTTGAGGCTTCAGAAAGTACAGGCCTGGGTTTATCAGTTCTGATTCTGAAGAGACTAGATGAACTGAATATTCACTTTGATGACTGCAGAGGACAGTCATATGACAACGGAGCGAACATGAAGGGCAAGAACAAAGGTGTTTAGGCAAGGTTATTAGAGAAGAATTGTCGTGCACTCTATGTTCCATGTGGAGCTCACACTCTGAATCTTGTAGTGGCTGATGCAGCTAAAGCTTCCACAGATGCCACCAGCTTCTTTGGCAACGTACAAAAATTGTACAACCTTTTTGCAGTAGCTACACAGAGATGGACAATCCTAAAGAAGCACGTGAACATAACACTCAAGTCTTGGAGTGAAACCAGGTGGGAGAGCCGGCTTAAGAGCATTGAGGCTGTGCGATACCAGAG
The DNA here is from genome assembly GCA_023014485.1 of Bathynomus jamesi. Classification (NCBI taxonomy): domain Eukaryota; kingdom Metazoa; phylum Arthropoda; class Malacostraca; order Isopoda; family Cirolanidae; genus Bathynomus; species Bathynomus jamesi. Next base: position 254,182 of record JAJOZX010000258.1, on the reverse strand, counting down.
CCACAACATCAGAGAGGCCCTGTTGGAAGTCAGAAACAATGCCACAGATGCCATAGCCAGGACTGAAGCACAAGCACTTGCAGAGGAGGTAGGGTCTTATCGCTTTCAGATTTGCACAGTAGCATGGTATGACATTCTTCATGCAGTTAACCATGTGAGCAAACTTCTGCAGTCTCCTACAATGCAGTTTGATGTGGCTGTCAATCTCCTCACAAAAACAAGAGGCTCACTCACCAGCTACAGAAACACAGGTTTTGTTGCAGCACAAGTCGTAGCTAGGGACATATGTGAGGAAATGAATGTGGAGGCTGTGCTGAAGGAGAAGAGGCTCAGATCCACAAAAAAAGCACTTTGCTTACGAAGCTCCTGACGAACCATTTACAGAAGCCTTAAAGAGGCTGGAAGTCAAATTTTTCAATGTGGTGATGGATTGTGCCTTGTTCACAATGAACAAGGAAGACTTGTCCTGCAAGTGTGAAAAGCTCTCGAAGATACTGAGCTCTGGAGCTGACTCTGACAATAATGGAAGATAACTGGCCCTCGAAATTAAGAACTTGCCGACTTTACCTTCGCACAACATGACTGCATTGGAGCTTCTCTCCTTCATTCATCAGAAGCAACTGGAGGAACTACACCCCAATCTCTGGGTTGCACTAAGAATTGCCTGCACTCTACCTGTGACAGTAGTGTCAGCCGAGAGGAGCTTCTCTAAGATGAAGCTAATCAAGAACTACCTCAGATCATCAATGGGGCAAGATCCCCTCAGTGGCCTTGGCATCATAAGCATCAACCAGGATGTTGGCAGGGAGATTTCATATGATGATGTTATTGATGATTTCGCTCAGAAAAAATCTAGGAGGCAAAAATTTTGAAGATACAAACTGTTCTGTATAACTGTTAGCTATTAAACGATTGTATCGTAGAATTAGTAATTGTTTGGTAGTTGATAATTGCATTATTTTTTTATACATAGTTGTGTCATTTATTCTAAATAATGTATAAGCTAATTTTCAAGAATTTCATGAAGAGTATTTTTTCTGTTTGTCTTCTGAAAGTACATATTTGTTGTTTTGGACATAAATGTTTCATAATTGTTTTTTATTAACACAGCCATTTTTTGTATGTGTGTGCTGAGGTGATGTAGTAAGGCGTGAGTGGTGGATGGAGGGGTGGGGCCTCAAATGGGTATACTGCTTACTGCAGGCCCGAATTTAGCTATAGGCGAACTAGGCGATCGCCTAGGGCCTCGCGCCAAAGGGGGCCTCGCTCAAGCCGTTTTGCGCGTTCTGTTCAAGTGATATTAATGATTTAGAACTCTATGAAGAAGTTAAAGTACTTTGCAGGTTTATACCTGAGAAAACAGATCTCGGAAATGCCCTTGTTTATATAATGCAAAAACAACTAAGTGAGATTTATCCTAATGTTTATGTTGCACTTCGAATAGTATTAACCATCCCAGTTACTGTTGCTTCGGCTGAAAGAAGTTTCTCGCGTCTCAAACTTATTAAAACATATTTGCGTTCCACCATGTCTCAAGCGAGATTGCAATCATCAGCTATGTTATCGATAGAAAACGATATAACAAATTCATTAGATTATTCTCAATTAATTGAAGAGTTTAGCTCGAAGAAAAGTAGAAAAGCATTGCTGTAATATTCAAGGAGCATCTGAACCAAATATCACTAGGCAACAAATTTCAACTTTTTTTTTGTTACAGACACGTGAACTACTGATTCCTACTAAAGCGGTGATGCTGATTTCAGATCTGATATCAAAATTTCTCTATCACGTCCAGATTTTGTGTAACCAAAAACCCCTATTTTTCATTTTTTTTCTCACCCGCTTCTATTACGAAAGCCGTCTAAGCTACTTTTCCGTGCCACGTTTTATGTTAAGCATACTTAAATAATTAGTGAACAGGGATGTCTTTCCTCCTTTATTCTGGCTTAAGACAGACAGCGGAATTCCGCTGGCGGAGTTACCACCCCTGCGCCCAACCATCCACCCAAGCGCGTTAGTATTTTGTTGTTACTACTGAAAGGCAAATTCCTGTTCTTAAGTGAAACTTTGGTGTGTCCTCTTCCTTTGTCGCTTGTAGGATGACGAGCTCTCCTTCTGCAGGAACCAACAATAATCTCCCATCATATTTGGGTTGAAATTACCTTGGTATCTGTTTTCCATAACTGAGATCTGTTGGTGGAAGCGCTCACCATGCTCGTCACTTACAGCCCCAAGGTTGGCGGGAAGAAGTCAAGATGAGAATGTAAAAAAATGAATTTTCAAAGACATCTGCATCCCATTATTTCATAAGATTTAAGCATGTTTTCTACGAGTTTACGGTGGTTTTCAGCTTTGTGGTTTCCAAGAAAATTTTTGACAACTTCAACGCAAGATGTCCATGCTCCTAGTTCATTCTCATTTAGGTTAGATGGAAACGATGAGTCGTGGATGACACTGCGGATCTGTGGTCCAGTGAAAACTCCAGCTTCTAGCTTAGCATCTGTCAATATTCCTTGAATTTATCCTTTAAATATTGGAAACCACTACTTTGATGATCCATACCCTTCACGAAATTTTTCATAAGGCCAAGTTTAATGTGAAGTGGTGGAAGATGTACTTTCTGAGGGTCAATAAGTGCTGGGTGTTTCATATTGTATTTACCAACACATGTTCAGTTCTAGATGGCCAATCATGTTTTTTGTAGTGGTTCTTGTCATCTCTGCTGTTCCATAGACACAAAAGCACATATGCTTTGTGTAGCCCAACTGTACCCAAGAAGTAATGATACAACTTTAAGGTCGCCACAAATATTCCATGTGTGGTCCTTATATTTGGTGAGTCTTAGCAGCAGTTTCATCGATTCATAAGTCTCATAAGGCAGGGGCATGTGCTACAGGTATTGAAGGTTTTTCATTGCCGTTGTGCAGTAATACAGCTTAAGGCTAGCTTTTACTAGAGTCAATGAACAGTCCCATTCTTTTGGATCATAGCGACAGCCAATCCCTTGCATCAGACCACTGATATCGTGGCAGAAACAAACGTTTTCTTCCTGTAAGTAAAATGATGAAAAACTGCAAATGGCGATGGCGGAAATGGGAAACTTTGGTGTTTGGTTGGAGAAGATTAAATTCTTGAAGTCTTGAACCAAGCAACTCTGCCTTTTCTTTGGTCATTCCAAATCGCGCACTAAGTCATTTAACTCCGCTTGACTTAACAAATGTGGGGAAATATTTGCATCTGGAACATATATGCCATCTTTCCCTGTTTCTATATCACTAGCAGAATCTCAGATGAACTGCTGTCTGTTATCGTTGCTGGTGGAACTGGTGGTGGATTTGTTTTCATCATGTGGTACTGGTTTCATTGCTGATTCGCAGTTTGGGTACGTGATCTTTGATTTGTTTTTCTTTGTGAAACCAGCAATCTTTGTCAAACAAAAATAACAATCATTGAAGTGATTTTTCGGCTCACGCCAAACCATGGGGGACTGAGAACGGCATAGCTTTCTTTTACCATTCATCCAAGCTATTAACATTGCATTGCACTGTGCACAGCAAATATGTGGTGCCCAGTCCCTCTGTTGGTCTCCTAACTTACAGTCAAAATAACACTTGTAGGCAAGTTTAATCTTTGTTGTTATGTTTCTACGTTGTGGCTTAGGTGTATATTGTCCACAGACAAAGCAGAAGTTGTCTGGGTGATTTACACAAGCACGTCTATTTGATGCCATTTTGAATTACCATACAATATCTGAAAAAACGTAGAAAGTAATTATTACGATGTGCCGTTGCCCGTTACTATGCTCTTGACTCAGTGTTGCCAACTCGGGATAAATTTTATTTATCAAAATTGTTCGAATTTGTATATAGTTGGCAAAAAAAATTGCTTTAACCTTGAAAAGCAAGTTTCATATTACTGGCATTAAGCCGATTAAAACCAAAATCTGGACGTGGTAGAAAATTTTACTAAAAGTGATTTGCATTTTACACAAAATCTAGACGTGATAGAAAAAATCTAATTATAGATTTGAAATCAGCATACCGAAATTAGCTAGGAGCACCTATTTGGTCTTCTGTAACAAAATCTTTGTTGCCTAGTGATATTAAAGCATTAATATTTAGCCTGATAAGTCGATCGCTCACTATTATAAAAAATGAAATGTCAACATCTCTTATACATCACATATGAAAAACGTTTGTATACTATGGAAAGTCATTACCTATAATATTATATAAATCTTAGAAATCATTGTCTTATATTTTCGATACAAATCTTGATTCATATTATAATTTATACTTATTTGTATGGTTTATTTATATTTCTTATACAATTTCCATGCTTGATTATTTTGGTTTGGTTTAATTTTTAAGTGCTGGCATAGTTCTGTCAATGCGGGATTCTAATATTGCTGGTATAGTACCGATATTTGAGTCCATATTTTCATATATATATATATGCCTAGGGCCTCGCAACTTCTAGATCCGGCCCTGCTGCTTAGGCCCCCTAATGGCTAGAAACGGCCCTGCACTAAGGGCACACCCAATGATGATAGTGAAGTTATTACTGTGGGCAGACGGAATAGGAAGGAAGGTGTAGCTATAATGTGGCACTCACAGCTGGATAGGTTTATAGAGCCCATTAGTTATGAATATGAGTGGGTTGTAGCCATAAAACTAACTATTGATAACAAAATACTGTATACAGTATATTCAATGTTTATATGCTTTATGAGTGTACTGAAAAATAATAGGAGGTATTTTTAGGTAGATTCTGTTGTTGTTGGTTAGCCGATCAGCCCACCATGATCGAGCAAGCCGGCGGCACGCAGGTAACCGATCGCCCTCTCCGGAGTGGACCAGAGGTTCAGTGCACTAATGATCAGTGCTGGGCACTTGCGCAAACACTTGCGCGAAACGCAAATTGCGCAATTGCGCAAGTGTGATTTCGGTTGCGCATTTGCGTTTGCGCCAATTCTTGCGCAAACGTGAAAAAAAAACAAATATTAAAAATAGTGGATTTAGCTCATAAACACGTGACTGCCAGACAGGTGGCGCCGACAGACAGCAGTGAGCACTCAGTATACCAACAGCGCTAGTGAAACACGTTTGTTTGATTAGTTGATTTTAATTTTATTTCAGAGTTCAAACTACTAACTACTCTAGTAACTTCTAGAAACTTCATAAGTCATAACTACTGTCTATAACTAGTGAACCATGGACAGCCTCAGACACCAGTCTCTGTCCAGCCCCACCTCTGCCCCCAGCCCGCCGGCAGCGTGACCAGCCATGGCTCAGAGCCTCACCAGGAGGAAGAGGACCTCAACAACCCCTGGCCCCACCTGGACACCTTCTTTGGACCTTTGACCAGCAAGAAGAGGGTGGTTGAGAGGGGCAAGGTGGTCTACAGGGGCAGCATCATCTGTAAGAGGTGCAAGGCCAAGGTCAGCTTCAACACCATCAGCATGTACACCCTCAAGAGCCACTACCAGCATGTGAGTTTAAGTTTATTTATAAATTTAAAATTAAAAAAAAAACTTGATAAGTAGTTAACTTTAGAAATTATTATTTATTAAAATATAATTAAATATTAAATAATAAATTATACTTTGTCTCAGTTCAAACACTTATGTTGTATATCACTGTCATTACAATATAATTTATAATTTTTTTTTCAAGGTTCACCCCAACCAGAGCAAAGACCTCCTCGCTGCCATCACTGGTGGGTCCAAGCGCGGCCGGTCCCTCTCTGGCGACACCAAGGACTCTGGCTCCAAGAGAATGCGCCAGGCCAGCATAGAGTCCTCCTTTGCTGGATCTGCCGCCTTCAACAATAGCAAGGCCCAGGACCTTTTGCACAGGTAAATAAATAATAATTATAAATCTTAATTTTATACACTAATAATAGAATAATTTAAATAATTTATTAAATATATCAAATATTTATATGATATAAAAATAAAAATTAATTGTAAAGATAAGATAAAGACTTTCCTTATAATCATACCTATCTTTTTTGTAACTTATGTTTTAAAATACATTTATTGAAAATGTTCAAAATGAATTTAATTTTCAACTTCTCCACAGGTTCATGGTTGAAGAGATGTTGCCCGCCAAAACCACGGAGTCCCCATTTTTCACCAGGTTCCTCAAGTACCTGAACCCCAGCTTCAAGCTCCCCTCCAGGCGGACCTACATGAGGAACCTCAAGAAGAAGGCCGATGCAGGGAAGACAGAGCTCACCTCCATCCTGGACGAGGTCAACTATGTGGCCACCACCGCTGACTGCTGGACAGCCCACAACCGCTCCTTCCTGGGCATGACTGCCCACTGGATAGAGCCCTCCAACCTCAAGAGGAAGAAGGCCGTCCTAACCTGCAGGGAGGTGCCTGTGGCGCACACCTATGACGTCCTTGGCAACACCATACAGGACGTCCACCAGAAGTTTGATATTGAGGCCAAGGTGAGCAAAAAACAAAGCATGAAAGCAAGTACTTAACCATAACCATCTTTTACATGTTTTACAACAGTCAACAAATAATTAGACATACAAATATTTAAACATTTTAATTTTTAAGACTGAAGCGATGTTATCATATGGCAAATTTATTAATTTAAATATCAAATAAATTAATTTATTATTCAATTATTAAATATGTACAAATAACAATTTGAACTGATTGCGTTTGCGTTTGCGCAAGCGCAAGTTTCGAGAAGTTTGCGCATTTGCGCTTGCGCAAGGTATGGGTTTGGGTTTGCGCATTTGCACTTGCGCAAGTGAATTTTCGTTTGCGCTGCCCAGCACTGCTAGTGATGTTGTGTTGTGTTCTATGTTGTGCTAGAGCCTAGAGCGGTACAGTCTGTCATAATGTGTTCAATTGTTTGTGGTATGTCCTGGCACAGGTGGAAGGTGTCGTCCGTGTTGTCTAGTCTGTGTTTATACAGTATGTCTGTAAGTTGGGGTGATGTCCACATCCGAATCGTGCTAAGTTAACTCGATCAGATCTGCTCAGGCTGGTCTCTGACCTGTCAATGGGTGGCAACTTCGCACCTAGGACCGCATTCGGACCGAGTCGTGTCAGTGCTTTGTGGGTTAGGTGTGTGTGTATGTGTGTTCTGTAATGTGTGATGTCTGTGGGGCATGGTATGGAATGAAGTATTTGGTTGTAATGTCTCTCTGGTGTTACCTTAATGGTGCGAGGTGTTGGTGCATGATTGTAGATGTAGTGGCAAAGGTGTTGTGGGTTAGTTGTCGCTGCTGTCATGAATTGTGTTCCCATTATGTCTAAATATTCCCTAACTTTCAGTATTTTTGTTTCTGTGTGCAGGTGTTCTATTGGTGTTGTTTGAGTACATCCTGTAATGATACGAAGTGCATTGTTTTGTATTGTCTGTGAGGCGTTTATGTGTGTGTTTGAGATAATGGGTGGCTAGCATGTGCTAGCATAGTCCATAACTGAGCGAATATATTGTTTGTATATGAGTGATGTTGTTTCCGGCTGGTATCCAAAGTTTGTGCCTGTTTGTACCCTAAGCATGTTAAGTCTTGATGTACATTTGTTTTTAATGTCCTGAATGTGGTTTGCGAAAGATAATGATGTGTTGTATGTGACCCCAAGTATTTTGGTCCTGTGAGTGTGTGGAATGTTAGTGTTGTTTAGTGTAATCTGTGGAGTTATCTGGTGTTCTTTTGTGTTGCTTGTTAGCAAGGTGATGGTTGATTGTGTGGATGCTACTTTGAGCTATGTTGTGAGCCAGCCTTGTATACTGTTTATGTATGTTTGTAGGTTATTTATAGCGGTGTCGATGTTGTTGTGGGTGGATGTTAGAGTGATATCATCTGCATATGATGATAAGGTAAGCTTGTTATCTATGGGTGTTGGAATGTCATGCATGTATAAGTTGAACAGTGTTGGTGAGAGAACAGAGCCTTGAGGGACCCTGTTTGGAAAAAGCTTGTTTTTGGATGACTTGACTTTAAATGACATGCAAGTATCTTCCTGAAAGATAGTTGCTCAGTCACCTTTTGGTGTTATTGTGCATGTTTGTGTTGAGTATTTAGTTTATGAGAGGGAAGCGTGGGATAGCATCAAATGCTTTACTAATGTCTATTGTTGCTAATAGTGTACGTTGAGCTGGTCGTCTGGAGTTGATGTCATCCATGATGTCCTGCGTGAGGTTAGTGAGTAATATCGTGGTTGAGTGTTGAGGTCTGAATCCATGTTGAGTAGGCGATAGTGGTATGTGTGGGTTGGTGATTTGTAAGATTAGTTTTCCGTTACTTTGGAAGGTGTGCATCGTAAAGTAATGGGCCTATAGGAAGCTGGTTCTGTTGGATTTTTGTTTGGTTTGAGTAGTGTAATAATTTTACCTTGTTTCCATATGTCAGAAATAATACAGTGTTGGTATGAATATGTGCTGATGTTTGTGAGAGCTAATCTGCTCTGTGGGCCCAAGTGTTTAAGGTGTATGTTAGATATGTTGTCTGGTCCAGTAGCCTTCGAATTCTTAATGTTTTTGATGATCTTGGTGGTCTGGTCTGTATTGAAGGGTTTAATGGTCGTGTCGAGTCTGTAGGTTTTCTTGTGTCTGGCTGTTTGTCTGTCTGCGTGTTTCTGGTTGTTGTCTCTGTTTAAGTGACTTATCTTTGCGTAGTGATTAACTAGAATGTTAGCTTGTTGTGTATATGTTGGGATATTATTTTGGCTGCGACAGATAGCCGCATGTGAGGTGTGAATGCTGCTGTTAGAGTGGGTAATGCTGTTTATAGTCTTGAATAGCCTGGATGTATATGTGGAGTGGTTTAGTGTTGTTATAAATTCCCTAAATGTTTCTGTTTTTCTTTAACTTTGTTGTTTAGTTCTATTGAGCTGTTGTATCTGTTGTTTTATGGCTTCTGTGTGTGGTGTTTGTGTGTTATGTTTGAGGTTGTTACGTTGCCTTATGAGGTGGGCTATTTCTCTAGTGTAATTTGGGTTGTATTTCCTAATGTTGCCCTTGGGTAGGTATTTGTTTGCATTATTGATGATCTGATTAAATGTCTTGAGTGTTATATGGATGTTTATGATGGGTGTGCTGTTTAATGTGGTGAATTGTTCCTCAGTCTGTATTTTGAACTGTTCCCAATCAGCTTTCTTGTAATTTCTGTAAGTGTGCCTAAGGCTGTTGGGGCAGAGTGTAGCACGTGTTGTAATGATGATGGGCAGGTGGTCTGGTGACAGTTGTTTTTCTGTTCTCCAGTGTGTATGTGTTGTTAGTGAGGGGGAACAGAACGTTATGTTTGGGGAGGAGTTTGAGTATCCTGCTTGATGTGGTATGTGTGTATGTTCTTCTGTGTTAAGAATGAAGAGGCTGTTTAGTTGTGTGGCTAGGTTGGCGCCTCTGGTGTTGTTTTGGTTGTGCAGGTACCAACTAGTGTCTTTAGTGTTGAAGTCTCCTCCTAAGATGACATTAGTGAGAGAGGCCAGATTGTGTAACTGTGGATTGTAATTTGCTTTCACCTGAGGTAAACTATCTGGTGGGATGTAAATGTTGATGAGGGTGGTGGTGTGTTTTGCGCGTGTTTTAATGTTAACTGCCTGTATTTCTATCGTGTTATCTGCTTGGATTGTGTTTGTAATGTTTTGGGTGGCATCATTGTCGCTAATGCTTTTACGTATGTAAGTGATGAGTCCACCCCTGTGACTCCCAGTACGATCTTGACGGATCGCCGTGAAGTCAGGGATGGTGGGTGTTTTGTGTGTGCGTTTTAGTTTTGTTTCTTGTATAAGTGCTATGTGAATGTTTTGTTTGTGTACGAATTCCCTAAGCTGCATGATTTTGTTTGTGAGGCCATCTACGTTGTACTGTAATATGTTAATATTATGCTTCTGTATGTGTCTCATGGTCCTATTGTGTCTATGTCTTTGTGTATGGTGATATGTGTAAGTTGTAGTGGGGCCTGGATTAGTCTTAATGTCGCCGGAGAATAAGAGTAGTCCGGGGAGCACGCAATTGCTCCCCGTAAATTAAAAAAATAACACGTTGGTATAGGTCCGTCCCCTGGAGCCGATCGGCACTCTGACCGTGCCACGCAACAGGCCGTCGACTGCCAGTCTGGCCAACCGTAGACAGCCCGCTGCACGGAGATTTGATTTGAGTAAGTTTAGCCACCGGCGCGTTGATGTTTCGGTTTGACGTCACCTCTTCTTCGCGTTGACGTGTCCCGCGCTGGAGGATACAGCCACTGTTAGAACCTTCCTCGTCAGCTGCTAACTGTTGACACACGATGAGGTTTTAGCTCCTTCCTATCAGTTTCTTATTATCTTTGGTCAAAATGTGCTGTTTAGTACTCTCATTTCTTTTGGTACCTTATTTTCTTTATTAATTTGTCCAACAACTTGAGATTGGAAGTATATAAAGAAATTATTTCCGGTCCTGTCCTTCAAATGTTTTGATAAAAAGTTCTTTTAGGAGTTTCTTTCAATCAAGAACAAAGAGAATTAATTCTTTACTAAATTTTGCTTTATTCTTTCTATCTCTTTATGAAAAATATCTCAGATGTAGTTCGTCGGCAAGTGTTGATCGTAAGCTGTAAGTATATATACAATATATATATGTAACATCCCAATTAGATAGATTCTGTAAACTAAATATCCTGCTAGAGGCGTTATTTTTTTTTTTTATTAGGTTCAGAATCCCAGCTGAGCCGTGAAGGGCCAGTTTAACCTACAGCCCAAGTTAAGCTAGACTAAAAACTTACGGACTTAGAGGTCCTATGAGGTCCTACCTCAGGGTTGCTGACTCGATGTGGGCCTACCTTAGGCCTCAGTTGTATAAAATTAAGATAAAAAACAAAAGAGGCACTATTTATGGTCTTCTTTTTAAACCTTGCAACAACAACACAACCTGCACCATTGCACGATGCAACAATCTTGTATCTAAACAACCAAACTGAATTGCAAGAGAGCTCTCTATAAGACCACGCCCTGTAAGTGCCACATTCAACAAACGAGTAGCCAGGACGCGCAGTGCCCCAATAAAATGATGCCACAAGAGTGCCCAAACAATGATGCCACAAGAGCCCAAAAATGCTAGCTCTAAATTAAGTGGATTTTTCACTAACCTTACAATTATGAGATGGATATATATATATATACACACCTTAACTTAATATATACAAGTAATGCTGCATCAATCAGCTTAGTCATCATATCGCCTTGGGACAACAATGGCTCTTCCTCTTCTAGATTTTCTAACAAGAGGAGCTGGAGACTCTTCATGTGTCGTAGTGGTTGGTGATTTTAACAGCAATATCACTAAACCTGGTTCGGATTTTGCTAAGCTTCTTATCAATTACTGTGAGGCATACGTCTACAAACTTGCCAGTAAATTGCTACTCCCTAATGACTCATTTACATATGTTAGTGATGCCTGGGGTCTCACTCGTGGCTAGACCACTGTATAGCCTCCCACGATGGTTATAATATAATCAATAGCATGTCCATACTTTATGATGAATTTGAATCTGATCATATCCCATTTGTAGTAGGGCTTGATTGTATGGTAGCACCTGCTTAGACACTGACTGTAATAATGCTGATTACTATAAGGTTAATTGGTCAAATCTTAGTTACTCTGAGGTAGATTACTATACAATGCAGACTGATGCACTACTAAGGCTTGTGAGGATTCCCGCAGAAGCTTTGGCTTGTAGGAATCCCTCCTGTGATGATGTAAAACATATAGATCTCTTAAATAAGTATTACGGTGAGCTTGTGTTGAATATAAACATAAGTTTGATTGATAAATATTTACTGGTAATTATGCCCATTTACTGTATGTATATTTTAGTATACCATTATTATTTTGTCGTTTTCTATTTTGTGTTCTTCTTTTGTTTTGTTTTGCGTTTCGCTCATTCGTATGTCGCAGCTGTTCCAAAGTACACTTGCATAAATTGTGTATTCGGTGTTTTATTTTCCCCACAATGCTCGTATTTGTCATCTCCACAAAATGACCACATCAACAGCTTGAACATGCCATTAAGGCTGCGAGTGGAAGTAGCTTTAAGAATAAAAAATGGGGAAAAGTAAATGTCACTCTAGGGTGGGCAGAATACTGTGCTGATTTGTATGATGTAGCAAAAAATGTATTCGTGGAATGGGTTGCTATGGGGAAACCTAGGCAGGGGGAACTCTTCCAACTGAAAAATATACTCATGCTAGGTTCAAGGGTGCTCTTAAATTTTTAAGGAAAAATGAAGAAAATCTTCGAAGAGAATCTCTAGCCAGAAAATTAGGCAATAGCAATACTTCCAGTAGGGAATTCTGGAAGGAAGTTAATAAAATTAGAGGGTGTAATGGTGCAAAAACATTGCAGAACTGTGAAAAAATCATTATGAAACCCTATTTAATTGTCTCGGGGGGGGGGGGGGGGGGAGATAGACCAAATATATGTCTAAATGTAGAACGCTCTGAGGAGCTACTAATTAATGACTCGGAAATCTGGCAGGCTATTCATAAGTTAGATGATAACAAAAGTTGTGGCCTAGATGGCATACAAGCAGAACATTTAAAATGTTGTAGCCCTCGTATAATACCTATGTTTGCAATATGTTTCACAAGCTGTATGATGCAGAGGTACTTGCCACAGTCCATTTTGTCAGTTGTATTGTTGCCAGTTGTTAAAAATAAGGGTGCTAGTATCTGTGATAAGAATAATTATAGGCCAATAGCACTTGCCAGTATACTTTCTAAGGTGTTAGAATATTCATTTATAATAGGATAAGTACTTACTTGCAGACTTATGACAATCAGTTTGGCTTTAGAGTTAAATATGGTACTGACATGTATATTTATATGCTAAAGGAAACCGTCCTAAAGTACAGGATATCAAGTAGCAATGCATATTCCTGTTTATAGGATGCATCAGAAGCATTTGATAGAGTTAACCATCACAAACTTTTCAAGAAACTCTTGTGTCGCGGAGTACCTAAATATATACTTAGGATACTTGCATTCTGGTATACAGAGCAGACCATGTTTGTAAGATGGAAAAGCACTGTATCACCAGGTTTTAAGGTAACTAATGGTGTTAGGCAAGGAGGTATATTATCACCCTATCTTTTCTGTATATACATGGATGACCTTACGAATGAACTAAAAACTGCACGTACTGGCTGTGTCATTGGAAAGGAAAAAATTAATCATTTAATGTATGCTGATGACCTTGCTCTTCTGTCACCCTCTCCCCATGGGCTGAGAGTACTATTAGAGATATGTGAAGTTGTGAACAATATGGTAAAGAAAATGACATCACCTATAATGGGGCAAAGAGATGTATTTTGATTTTTAGGTGTAATCTACTGGAACATGTATCATGTGGGTCTTTTGAAATGAATGGTCAGACAATACTTGTCAAAGACACATGTAAATACTTAGGTCATGTAATTAATTACTCACGAGCTGCGAGATGAACTCGATATTGCGAGGCAACGTAAAAAGCTGTATATGCAGGGTAACATGCTAGTAAGGAAATTTGGTATGTGTTCAGAATCAGTTAAAACTTATCTTTTCAGAACTTACTGTACTGCATTGCATCGTGGGGCCACGCAGTTAATTTTCCGCATTTATATTATTTTTATATTAGTTACCGACAAACCAATTTTGCGCGTACCAAATTGTATATATTTTATCATTGTGTAATTTTAAGAATCATATATAATCTTTATAAATAAGTATTGTACATAAATTTATATATATATATTTAATTAATTCAGCTGTATATAAAATAACAAAATCTTCTGTAAAATAACCTCAGCCAACCAAGAACTCAATAAACTCTGAAAACGACCGGCTTTTCCTTCAAGACGCCAACCCCAAACGACAGGGAGAGAAGAGGACACGAGAGGCCCCTAAAAGAGATACCCAACAAAGCGATAGCTTGCCTCTCGTATCCTTCATTCTTCCCGGCAACTACAAGTAGCACCAAGAAGGAACCAGCTACAATTGGTGACCCCGGAGTGACCCGAAGCAGCCAGCGGAAGCAGCATCCTTCAGTCGCCGGGCGGAACAAACCGAAGCCACGCCTCTTCGCCGCCCACCCGTAGTAGCCGGTCGGAACCAAAGCAGCAGCAGACCCGAATTACATTCCCGCAAGATGGAATCTGTTGAATCAGGAGTGCACCATGTCACCATCAAGCCACCCACGTTCTCTGAAGCGTCGGCCGCAGGATGGTTCTCCATCATGGAGGCACAATTCCACATTTCCAGAATAACATCCGAAGAGACCAAATTTTTCCATGTTCTAGCCTCGTTACCCCCCGAAGTCGTCTCACGAATTTCAGCAGCAACTCTCTCCAACAAGTCGTACACCGATTTAAAAGAAGAAATCGTGAGTCATTACGAAAAGACGAAGCCAGAACTCTTCGAACGACTCATCTCCAACACTCCTCTCACTGGAAAGCCCTCCCAATTCCTTCAAGATATCCACCAAACGGCACTGAAGGTGGGCGTCAGCGATGATTTGGTGAAGCATAAATTCATCCAGGCGCTCCCATCCTCAATAGCGCCCGTCGTAGCAGCACAAAAGGAGCTGACGCTAACTCAACTCGGCAAACTAGCCGATGAGTTAATACCGTTCGCTCAACAAAGCTGCTACGCGGCGCCAACGTCAACTCGAGCCAATACAAGCCCAAGAACGAATATCCCCATCGGCCTAAAACCCTTCAGCGAGAATCAGCGGCCGGTGGTGTGCCGCGCGCACCTTTATTATGGCCCCCAAGCAAGGACCTGCAGGCCATGGTGCAAGTGGCCAAATAAAGATGACGCCAAGCTGCTCCCCTCGTCACGCCCAAATTCAAGATCTTCCTCACCATCAAGAGAAACGTCGGAAAACTAGATAAGCAGGCTGTGATTAACGCGACGTCCGGCCTGCCGCTGATCTCAGTCGCAGCTCGCATCGCCAGTCTGAAGGTCAATTTTATCATTGACACAGGAGCGAGCATCTCAATTTTACCACCAACTTGTGTCAATGATTGTCAACTCCACCCAACCGCAGTAAAGATTTCCACCGCAAACGGTCAGCCGCTCGAAATATTCGGAGAAGTAACACTGGACATATCAATTCCTAAATTACGAAGAATATTCAGGTGGCCATTCGTCGTCGCCCAAGTCTCCAGTCCACTTCTCGGCGCCGATTTTCTATCCCATTATGACATCCTTGTGGACTGCAAGCATGGCATTTTGAAGGATAGAGCAACAACTCTTCAAGCCACTACTAAACCTGTGCAATCCAAAGACCTTCACCTCATCAATATTAACCCTACCGACAAATTACCTCAAGAAATCAGGAACCTGCTTGACAAGTACTCCTCACTACTGAAACCAGCTCAACCGCAGAAAGTTTCCACCAACACTGTCAAGCATACCATCGACACTGGCAGCGCACCACCAGTGTTTGCAAGCCCTCGACGTCTTCCACCCGATAAATTATCCTCAGCTAAGGCTACTTTCAACAACTTACTTCAAGATGGAATTATAGAACCCTCAAAATCACCATGGGCCTCACCGTTACACCTCGTTCCGAAGAAGATACCAGGCGAATGGCGGGCGTGTGGTGATTATAGAAGCCTAAACGCTGTCACGAAACCGGACAGATATCCACTTCCTCATATAAGAAGTCTGTCAACATCTCTGCACGGAAAATCATGCTTTAGCAAAATCGATCTAGTCAGAGCATATCACCAAATTCCAGTCCACCCAGAAGATATCGAGAAAACGGCTATAACAACTCCATTTGGTTTATTTCAGTATTTATACATGCCATTTGGTTTAAGAAACGCCCCTGCAACATTTCAACGCTTCATGGATACAATTTTCAGAGGAGTTGACTGCGTATTTGTGTATCTCGACGATATTTTAGTCCATTCAAATAACGCAGTTGACCATTTGAAAGACTTAGAACGCGTATTCAAGATCCTTCAAGAACACAATTTAAGAATTTCCTTAGAAAAATGCATATTTCAGCAATCCAAAATTGAATTTCTGGGTCATGAAGTTTCCCCAGCAGGCATTCGTCCTCCTGTAAACAAAGTCTCCGAAATTCAAGATATTCCCCAACCGCAAGATTACCAAAGCCTCAGAAGATTCCTAGGAATGACGGGATTCTATCGCCATATGATACCCCGTTACGCCGATTTAGTCTCACCTTTAAGTGAAATCGTCAGAACTCAAGTCAAAAGCAAAAGTCTACAGTGGAACGACGAAGCAATTCAAGCCTTTCAAGATGTCAAGGATGCACTACGGAACGCCGTTACGCTTTGTCATCCTCTTCCATCAAGCTCAATCCTTCATTTAGTTACGGACTGCTCACAAATAGCAGCTGGAGCAGTTCTTCATCAAATAATCGACAGCACACCAGTTCCCATCGCCTTCTTTTCCAAGAAATTAACTACAACTCAGCAAGCGTACGCCGCATACGATAGAGAATTACTCGCAGCATACCTAGCCGTCCTGCATTTCCGTCAATTTTTAGAAGGTCGTCAAGTAATACTCTTCACGGATCACAAACCGATGGTTTCTGCCTACAAGAGTCCCTTACGAGCCAAGACAGACCGACAACAACGTCATTGGTCTGCCATCACGGAATACGTATGCGATGTAATACATATCTGTGGATCCGAAAACGTCGTAGCGGACTGCCTTTCACGCAACGTAAACGCAGTACATATCGACGCTTTCGATTTATCAGCAATCGCGGAATCTCAACAAAAAGATCAAGAAACGCAAGAATTTCTCCCACGTCTCAAGCCGTTCCCGTTTCCAGAAAATACAACTTTATATTGCGATACATCCACGCCATATCCCCGTCCTTTTGTTCCCAAGCAGCATCGATCTTCCATCTTCAATCAATTTCATAATATTTCTCATCCAGGCATCAAGCAATCACTTCGTATCATTAAATCAAGATACTTTTGGCCCTCAATGAATAAGGATATTCGAACTTGGTCCCGAAATTGTGAATCATGTCAATCCTCAAAAATTTCTCGCCATACAAAATCAGAAATAACCCCCTTCGATTTACCAAGTTCAAGATTTGAAACGGTACATATCGACATCGTCGGTCCCTTACCGCCAACCACTTTGCCCGGTCAAACATATCCTTCCCCATATAGATATCTCCTAACCTGCATCGATCGTGCCACAAGATGGATAGAAGCATATCCTCTGATTGATACTACAGCCACATCAATAGCACACGCATTTCTCGATGTATGGATTTCAAGATTTGGTGTACCACTGCAAGTCATAACGGACCGCGGATCCCAATTCGAATCCGAACTCTTTAGGGAACTCTCAGCTCTCATCGGATTTCACCGACTAAGAACTTTGTCGTATCGCCCTCAGACCAACGGAATAATTGAAAGATCTCATCGCACCATCAAGACAGCAATCATCGCTCGAAAACAAGATTGGCTCCCCGCTTTACCCATAGTTCTCCTTGGTTTACGCAGTCTCCCCAACGAATCGGGTTATTCACCGTTCACCACCGTCACCGGAACCACCCTATTATGCCCGAGGCCAATGATCGCCAATTCGTCGTCAAAATCCAATTCAAAATTCATCTCCGAATTAGCCAAGAAAATGACGCAAATCGATTTCGCCCAACTCTCTCAAGGAAACATTCACTCAGCCCCCAAATCATTCATTCCATCGGAACTCCACAAATCAAGCCACGTATGGGTACGCATCGACCGCGTTCGAAAACCATTCGAGGCACCATATCAAGGACCTTTCCGTGTTCTCGAACGCCACGATAAGTACTTCGTAATAGAAAAAACCAACGGATCATCAGAAGCCATTTCAATTAATCGTTTAAAACCGGCGTATATAGTTTCAGGTCCCACACAGGTACCGGGCGCACAATCGGACGACATCGGATCGGAGAAAAAGCACGCAAGGAAAAAGGACGATGGAGGACGCACCTCGGAGGTAGCAAATACAGACCTCAGGACGGGCGCGCAGGACAACGCAACAACCGGAAACGAGGCCGACCGAGGATCAACGCGAGCTGGACGAAGGATCCGATTCAAATCAAGACCCGAATATTTCTACTTTTGATATACGTGCTCCGCTTCTCGGGGTGGGCGTAGTGTGGGGGGCCGCGCAGTTAATTTTCCGCATTTATATTATTTTTATATTAGTTACCGACAAACCAATTTTGCGCGTACCAAATTGTATATATTTTATCATTGTGTAATTTTAAGAATCATATATAATCTTTATAAATAAGTATTGTACATAAATTTTATATATATATTTAATTAATTCAGCTGTATAAAATAACAAAATCTTCTGTAAAATAACCTCAGCCAACCAAGAACTCAATAAACTCTGAAAACGACCGGCTTTTCCTTCAAGACGCCAACCCCCAAACGACAGGAGAGAAGAGGACACGAGAGGCCCCCTAAAAGAGATACCCAACAAAGAGATAGCCTGCCTCTCGTATCCTTCATTCTTCCCGGCAACTACAAGTAGCACCAAGAAGGAACCAGCTACAGTATACATCCCATCTGTGGTGGAACTATACAAAAACTGCTACGAATAATAATATGTTTCGTATGCTATGTAGGGAACCAAAATGGTGCAGGGCCAGTTTTATGTTTACTACGCGTAAGCGGTGTAACCTACCTACCAGCCAAATGTTAATCCGGAAGAATATATATAATTTCATTACTAGGGTCCAAAACAGCTCTAATGTGTTATTGTACAATGTCCTGTCCTCAGATACTATGTACCTCTCACCTATATGGCAGTCTTGGTTCAGACAACTACTGGTTTACAATATCTTATTTTTGTAATGTAGCAAAGATTATATATGCATATTAAGTTGTGCTATAATAAGTGTTATAATAAGTGGCTATGTTATAATAAGTGTTATAAGATGCCTCATTAGCCCTGTTCAAAAATCAACTTTTTCTTATTTTCATAGGTTTCTGTACTTTTTTCCATGCTTTTTGACCTGAAAAGGCCGAAAATCACAACCATTTGACCTAGGTTGTTGGGAAGCATTGCCGCATGGAGCTTTAAGTTTTCTGCCTTGAAATCGGCCCAAAAGCACCAGTTACCGGGGTCCCTTGAATCATGTTTTGCACTATAACCTTTTTATCTAAAACAAGATAGAGCAACAAAATAGGCACCAAATTAAAGTGTTTTTAATCCTCTTTCTAACTTATAAATTATGATAGTCTTGGAACAAGAAATGGCACATTGGTACATACAAAGATTTCAGAAATATCACAAAATTCGTTTTCTCACACTCAAGGCAGACAAGGCGCCTTATTCATGACACAAATTTTGAGATTAACATTTTGTCACAGTCTAATCGATCAAGAAGTGAAAGCATTACATGATGATTAATTTCATAATGACATTTACACAGTCAGTTGTTGAGAGTTGTTTCTTGAAGCTGTCAAAGCGGCGTCTGTTGAACTCCACAGCTTGAAGGAGATAGTCCCTTTGCTTGGCATCTGTTGTTATGACATTTGCAAAGTCGCTCATCATCTTGACACCACGTTCAGCAATGTCATTCACCGCTTTCAGATTCTTAACATAGTCCAACGCTTTTCTGTAGTCCTCATTCTGTGGCCAAGACGTGACAGGTTACAGAAGCCACTCGGATCAAATGTTCAGTGTGTCCAGCAGGAAATGTGATTCTGGGCCAATGAGATCAACCAGGGTGGTCTTAGCTGTGACTCTCTGGAATAGAGGCTTTCCTGTTCTGAAGCTGTCTGGCTTCTCAGTGGCATGTAACTGGGCAGCAATGTCGTGCTTCAATGTGTCACTCGATCTACTGCTGAACAGGGCAAATGGCACGACTTCCTGCGTCAGGTACCATTTGTGGTTTTCCATCTTATTAAGTACTGCATCAGCAAGCTCTGGGTCAGTTTTCTTGTACTTCAACATGTCCTGGATTAGACTTAGATCATTCACGGGAGCATCTGCAGCAGACATTGACATCATCCATACAGGAGTGTAGAACAGCGCAAGGAAGGTGTTGAGTCTTTCCAGCTTTGATACAGTGTCTTCGTCGTACTCAAGTTGATCTGCAAACATCAGCATTTTCATGGAGTACAGGTTTCTGGCCATCCATCTGGCCTGATGAATGGCGCCTGGTCGACTCCAGTGAATACCTTGAGGAGGCGTTCCTCCAAGAACAATGACTGTCAGTTCAGCCATTTCCCTGTAGTCGGCTCTTGGAAGCCTTTCTGCTGTTAGAATGTCTTGGAGTATTTCTTCACTGTTCTTCTTCTTTTCCTTCAGCCATTTGCTGTTGATAGCCAGCATCTTTGGGTTTTCCTTGGACAAGTCCGTCCAAACATCCTTCAGATGCTCAAACCAGGGATTATCTGGCCCCTTCACCTTCCCAAACAGCTTCTCCCAAACTGCTCCTACTAGGATTTCCAGGATGTGATGTCGACAGGCCAGATAAAACACCTTTTTGTTCAGCATTTTCTCTAGCAGTTTGGCAGCTCTGTGAACTCCACTGTTACTGGATGTAGTGTCAAAAACAAGGGCAGTAACATTATCCGTAAGTTCCCATGTCTCCAGTAAATCCATTGAAGCCTCAGCCTGAGCTGTGCCAGAAGAATTGTCGATGACAGGTACTCCCAATAACTTTCCTTCAGTGTATGAAGGTGGACCAGACACTAGCACAGCTAAAGTCTCTGAGGTACTTCCAGGTTCACTGCCCAAGACATCTTTGAGCAACTTTCCATCCAGTGTAAGGCAGCGTACTGTGGGGGGTTTTCACAAAACTTGGACATGTGACTCTGGCTGATATTATACCTGGACAGCATTCTGTTGCGACGTGTTGTTGAGGTTGAGATGACGAAGTTATCCAGATCAGCCCCTCCAGCTTTCAAGGTGGCAGAAACCATGGCAGTAACTTGATTGTCTGATAAACCAAGACGATCAGCTGTATTGCAGATGACATCACATTCCATGACCTTCCTTGGAAACGTCAAAGTCACACTAGTCACAGTGTCTTGATGGTGAGAACATCCAGGACGAGGCTGATGGTAATCCATGTCCCCTGTGTTAGCGTTGTTGTCAGTTGAGTCACCCCAGGTAATGTCATCCACATGAACAACTGCCTCTTGTTCTGCTGCAGCTGTAAAATAGTACAACATGTTAAGACAGTAATTGTTAAGTACATGCTAAATATCGCAATGGAGTAAAACTTAAAACTTTTTGTGACGTTCAAAGTAATTAGTTTTACCTTGTTCTTGTCTATGCTGCAGTCTTTCATTCCTCGCTGCTTGCTGCAGGGATCTTGTCTCAAAAATCTTGTCATGACCAGACATATGACCTTTCCTCTCAGTCTTTTGGTCTTCGTAGAACCTGATATCCTCATCTTTCTTCTCTCTGGATAACAGTCTGTTGTTCTGTATTTCCTGGATTGCATCTGGAGCTCCTATATCGAACAGGCTGTCTAATTCCAGCACAAATGCTCCTCTTTTTCCTCCAGGGTTACTTGCTCTTCCTTTGCTTTTCACCAGAGCACGATGTTTCTCATGTAGTTTCATGAAGAGCTTCATTGCGTTGTACTTGGTCATTGTCTTGATCCTAGCCATCTGCCAGAATGGGATGATAGATTCAACTGTTTCATATGCAAGGTCTTGAACCATGGGCCTCCCTGCATTTTCCGGTAAATTCTGAAGATTAAGGAAATACTGGAACGCCTGTCTGTTGGTGGGAAGCTGGGAACCACTGATAAAAGCTGAAGGGTATCCAACCAGGAAAGTTTCAGTGAGAGATCTGGTAGATGGCCCAGTTGACACCTGCCTGTGGACAGTACGTGGAGGTTCTGAGATATCAACTGTGCGCCACGGAGCTCCCTCAGCTCCTTGCTTAATGCCATTGTGAAGTTGTAACTTGTAGATGGTTTTCTAGATTCTGATTGAGTTTCTGTTGTTTCCTGAAAAATGATAGATAATTATTATTATTATTATTATTATTAATTATTATTATTTATTATTATTATTATTATTATTATTATTATTTATTAATTTTATGCTCTTTCATTTGATACCTAATTTGTTGCTCTATCTTGTTTAGATCAAAAGTTAAAGTGCAAAACATAATTCAAGGGACCCCGGAATTGGCGCTTTGGCCGATTTCAAGGCAGAAAATTTAAAGCTCCATGCGGCAATGCTTCCCAACATCCTAGGTCAAAATAGTTGTGATTTTCGGCTTTTTCAGGTCAAAAAGCATGGGAAAATGTACAGAAACCTATGAAAATAAGAAAAAGTTGATTTTTGAACAGGCCTAATTGCCTCATGTATTGGCTGACCATATTTCCTTGAGACAAAAACGGGACATTGGGATGGCACAAAAGGGACGGGGGTTATGTAATATTCTGTATTCATGAAAAAGTAAGTACATAAACGGGACAAAATTGACATATTTATTAAAACGACGGGATGGCCAGGAAATATAAAAACAACGGTACTGTCCCGTTCAAAACGGTACGTATGGTCAGCCTACTCATGTAATAACAATATACATAAAATTGTCAGATAATTAATCAAACATATGCCAGTATGCTAGGTTAAGTGGCTATGTTGGCCTTATTTTTGCATTAAATTCAGTGTATACGTAAGATTGTACTTGTATGTCAGGTTAAGTGGCTATGGATTGTGAATGATCCGCAATAAAGATGTTTTGTTTGTTGTTTTTTTGTAGGTATATATATACAGTGTTAGGCTTCCGGCATTTTCAGCCTGCGCGAGAATCTGACTGAGTCAGCAAACAGTTGTTGGCCGCCAGGGCATTTTTTTGTTTTTTTTTGTTTTTACATAGAAATTAGTGAGATTTTGTCCTAGTGGTCCTTCATATTGCTCCAACAGTCAGCCTCATTTTTTGTCCCAGCAGTGATGTTCCCCTTGTCCCCCCCCACTTTTTCAAAAGTACAGTTATTATATATATTTTATTATTTAAATTTAAGTAATCAAATGTAAAAAATTCGGTAAAGATTCGGTAGAACACATCCACCCAAACTAGTGACGAAAATAGGTTTTTCTGGTGTATTTCATGCTGTTTCAATTGAATCTGACCTTCATTTTTGGCGCAAATGCACGGTTATGGAGATCCCCCACCCCCTCGAAGTTTAAAGAGGGAAATTGTGAGCTAAAAAGGCCAGAATCAATTGAAACAGCATGAAATACACCAAAAAAACCTATTTTCGTCAGTAATATTCACGGCAAAAGTAACCTAACCTAACGAAAATAACACAACTTAACCAAACCAATTGTCAAGGACATGCAGTTGACCTAACCGGTCACTCAATTAACCTAACCGGGCATGGGTACCCCTAATGTGAAAAAACTATATAGGGCTATGGGTTGATTGCCTGATACCCTCATCCGTTGGAAATTTCCAGCAGACTTCAGTGGAGAGTTAACGACAAAAGCCCTATGTTTTTTCGTTAGAGAGTTATGTATATGTAGGTCTTCAAAGGACCTCTTTGTTTATTTGCCTTCGATATTTGCGCTACCTAATGGTAAAGAAAGGAATTGCCTTACCTTATTATTTCGTTGGGCCTCGCTTCTGTTTCGATGTAGGGCACGACGATCCTTTTCGATGTAGGGCCGTGGTACGATGGAGCTACACAATGAGTTGACTCGATGTACCTAACTAATATAGGCAGTCACTATCTAAACACCTGAAGGAACAGGCCTATCCTTCTTATAGTTATTTAGTTTTATATCAAGAGGATTTCACTCAGAACTTATAGGAAGACAAAGCACATCTTCCTTGCTTAAAGCATCGCTGTAACATAAGCAGCTCCGAGTGAGCCGATATAATATAATCTTCGTATTTTTATTATTTGCTGATTTCGCAAAGTTCGTTGACTCGTCTCTCGCTGTAATTTTCATGAGCTAGCAGTGGAAAATTTTGAACACGAAATAATAAATTTGGTTTTCTTGTTATTATGCAAGCCCGATGCCTACATATGGGTTCTATGTATGTATGGCAATTATTTCATTCCCAATAGGCTATGTTGCCAATCCCGAGGCAATTTTGTATAGATATTTAATTCAATTAATTAATAATTTATATTTAATTAAGAAGTAAAGGTACCACATCCGATACCATGTTGTTAGCGTGTATAGTTTTTCCATACCTAATCTAACCTAGGCCTAGTTGGAAATATTATCAGTGCACTTATATTAATTATGGGAGGGTGGTGGGTAGAGAGAGGCGACTTGCAGTAAAAAGTGATGAAGGATGGTGTTAATAGAGGTCTTGAGCACGCCTTGAGCTCGAAATATAGCGACAGCAGCGCTATCGTCTCTCAAAACTTGTTTAATAACGTCCCACTCGGACTTAGAGCATCCGCCACACACAGCCATTCTAAAGCAACTGTTGAATTCAAATTTCAGCGCCGGACATGCGCAGGAGTGTCACATGACAATGGGGCAGCCACTGATTGGCTAATGATAATAACATGACTACATACGCACGGGACAAGATGGTTGGACGAGTGAATAATGGCGCCAAAATTTAATAATTTCGAAAGTAAATATCTCGATAAATAGGAATTTTCGCCAAAATTAGTATAAAATAAAGTATTCTTATTTTTTATCGCTCTATCGCGCTGTATAAATATCAATATCGAGTTTGGTGGATGTGTTCTACCGAATCTTAACCTAACTCAATGCCCGGTTAGGTCAACTGTACGCCCTTGACGATTAGTTAGGTTAAGTCATGATAGGCCAAAGTATAGAATCCGTGGTTAAATTAATGTTCAGGACAACGGCGTGTTTGAAAAAACTATATAGGGCTATGGGTTGATTGCCTGATACTTCTCATCCGTTGGAAATTTCTAACAGATTTCAGTGGGGAGTTAACGACAAAAGACCTACATTTTTTCATTAAAGAGTTACTGTATGTATGTGGAGCAGACCCATAACTAGCTAATTTTGCGCCCGAGGCAAGATCATAAAATTGCGTCCCCCTATAAAATTGTGTCCCTCTATTCCTATAACATTACACGATCCTCTAAGTGGTAAATTGTTTTTGGCACAAAACATCACAGCATCAAGACCTATTTTCAGAATATGTCTCTTTTTTTTTTTTATCAGTTTCAATAGCTTTCTGTAGTGCATCATCGATACATTGTCCACACAATAGTCTTTTTTATAGGGATTTCCATTTATAAAAATTTTCACGATGATTAGTTGAATTTTCATGTTCTACAATACGGTTTAAATTTTTCTAGTCATTAAATCCTGTTTTTCGATTTGCAATATTCAGTTTGGAAAAGCGCTGATCGAATAATATGCATGTAAAACAGAAAATGAAGTATTGAAAAGTACTGAAAATTTATAGAAATGCGCCCTTTCCCTAATGGTATGGCGTGCTTGGGATAGTAGATAGTAGATACATATTTTATATAGTTTTTCTGCGCCCCTCAGCTTTGCGCACCCGAGGCAAGTGCCTTACTCGCCTCGCCCTTGTTACGGCACTGATGTGGAGGTCTTCAAAGGACCTCCTTAACTAGTGTTTTTGTTGGTTAATGTTAAATTTATTTGCCTTCGGTATTTTAGCGCTGCCTAATGGTAAAGAAAGAAATTACCTTACATTATTTCGTTGGGTCTCGCTTCTGGTTGTAGGGCGCGATGATCTCTTTCGATGTAGGACCGCTATACGATGGAGTTACACAACGAGTTGATTTGATTTAATTACTGTAGTATTGTATAGGCAATCACTATATTTAAATTCCTGAAGGTATAGGCCTATCCTTTTGAGTTATTAGGTGTATATTACTTGTTATTCACGCAGAACTTATAGGAAGATTAAGTACACTTCCTTGCTTAAAAGCATTGCTTAACATAAACAGCTCTCAATGCCGCAAATATAAATCTTCTCTTAGGAATTCGCTGATTTTACAAAGTTCGTTGACTTTACAAAGTTCGTTGACTTGTGGGGCCGCGCAGTTAATTTTCCGCATTTATATTATTTTTATATTAGTTACCGACAAACCAATTTTGCGCGTACCAAATTGTATATATTTTATCATTGTGTAATTTTAAGAATCATATATAATCTTCATAAATAAGTATTGTACATAAATTTATATATATATATTTAATTAATTCAGCTGTATATAAAATAACAAAATCTTCTGTAAAATAACCCCAGCCAACCAAGAACTCAATAAACTCTGAAAACGACCGGTTTTTCCTTCAAGATGCTAACCTTCCAAACGACAGGGAGAGAAGAGGACACGAGAGGCCCCTAGAAGAGATACCCCTAAAAGAGATAGCCTGCCTCTCGTATCCTTCATTCTTCCCGGCAAATACAAGTAGCACCAAGAAGGAACCAGCTACAATTGGTGACCCCGGAGTGATCCGAAGCAGCCAGCAGAAGCAGCATCCTTCAGTCGCCGGGCGGAACAAACCGAAGCCACGCCTCTTCGCCGCCCACCCATAGTAGCCGGTCGGAACCAAAGCAGCAGCAGACCCGAATTACATTCCCGCAAGATGGAATCTGTTGAATCAGGAGTGCACCATGTCACCATCAAGCCACCCACGTTCTCTGAAGCGTCGGCCGCAGGATGGTTCTCCATCATGGAGGCACAATTCCACCTTTCCAGAATAACATCCGAAGAAACCAAACTTTAAGCCGCTTCAATCAACCAAACCAAACTTTAAGCCGCTTCAATCAACCAAACCAAACTTTAAGCAGCTTCAATCAACCAAACCAAACTTTAAGCCGCTTCAATCAACCAAACCAAACTTTAAGCCGCTTCAATCAACCAAGCCAAACTTTAAGCCGCTTCAATCAACCAAACCAAAACTTTAAGCCGCTTCAATCAACCAAACCAAACTTTAAACTGGCTTATATAGTTTCAGGTCCCACACAGGTACCGGGCGCACAATCGGATGGCATCGGATCGGAGAAAAAGCACGCAAGAAAAAGGACGATGGAGGACGCACCTCGGAGGTAGCAAATACAGACCTCAGGACGGGCGCGCGGGACAACGCAACAACCGGAAACGAGGCCGACCGAGGATCAACGCGAGCTGGACGAAGGATCCGATTCAAATCAAGACCCGAATATTTCTACTTTTGATATACGTGCTCCGCTTCTCGGGGTGGGCAGTAGTGTGGGGCCGCGCAGTTAATTTTCCGCATTTATATTATTTTTATATTAGTTACCGACAAACCAATTTTGCGCGTACCAAATTGTATATATTTTATCATTGTGTAATTTTAAGAATCATATATAATCTTTATAAATAAGTATTGTACATAAATTTATTATATATATATATTTAATTAATTCAGCTGTATATAAAATAACAAAATCTTCTGTAAAATAACCCCAGCCAACCAAGAACTCAATAAACTCTGAAAACGACCGGTTTTTCCTTCAAGATGCTAACCTTCCAAACGACAGGGAGAGAAGAGGACACGAGAGGCCCGTAGAAGAGATACCCCTAAAAGAGATAGCCTGCCTCTCGTATCCTTCATTCTTCCCGGCAAATACAAGTAGCACCAAGAAGGAACCAGCTACAGACTCTTCTCTCGGAGTAATTTTTCATAAATCAGCGATTTTTAAAAATATTGGTATCGGCTGATATTTCAAAAGTACGATTTTTCCAAAATTATAAATAAAAGACTATTTAGAGGATGAAATTTCCAATATTTTATTGTTTTATCACTTCACATAACTCGTTATTTTTTCATGAGTGTTAAATTCTCACGTAAAATTTGCAGCTGCTCTGTATGTTCAAGAGAGAGCCGATTTCTAGCAGCACTGGCAATGTTTCCTCCAATACTGAACATGCGTTCGCTTGCAACTGTTGTTGATGGTGCTGATGCTCCCAAATATCTCTGAGCTAAGTTCCCCAAAACACACATTTACTAAGCCCAACATAGGCCCACAGTCCAATTGTATAACAAACAAAACTATGACATCTAATGCAGTATTACCATCTTTAATGAAAATGATTATTGCTTTGTTGCCAAATTTTCAACACAGAAAATAAATCATGAATATGTTACAAAAATATGACAAACTAATAAACCCTAGCTGGATATCGGTATCGGTTATCGGCCGATACTGTTTTTAATTATTGGTATCGGTTATCGGCTAAAAAGCGATATCGGTACATTCCTAATGTTAGGCAAGTGCTTCATATATTGAAGTCAAATAAGGCTGCTGGACCTGATAATATATTTGTTAGGATTCTCAGAGAAGGGGAAGAAAGCTTATCTGAGGCACTAACTATTTTGTTTGCTAGGTCAATTAATTATGCAGAAGTACCAGATGAATAGAAAAAAGCTAATGTAGTACCCATTTACAAAAAGGGTAGTAAGAAGGAGGTAGAAAATTATAGGCCTGTTAATTTTACATCATTGGTAGGAAAGATACCAGAAAGAATTATAAAGAATAATATTCAAGATCATTTGGAGAACTTCAATCTTATTTCAAATTCACAACATGGATTTAGATCAGGAAGGTCTTGTTTGTCTAATCTCTCAGATTTTTTAGAATTTGTAACTGATCAGGTAGATAATGGAAATAATGTAGAATGTATTTATTTGGATTTTAGTAAAGCATTTGACAAGGTTCCACATAGGAGACTTTTCTATAAATTAAGAGCCCATGGTATATTAGGGTCAGTTTTAAATTGGGTAGAAAAGAAGAGGACAAAAGCGAAGAAAATGAAGCTCAGAAATCGTCAAAGGAGTTCTCCATAGATGAACTTGAAAAAATGTTTTGCGCGTGTGAAAATCTTAAAGAAAAAATTATGGATGGAGATCCTAACATCGAACGCAGCATGAAAGTCCAAAGAGACTTAGAAAATGTAATTCGCTGCTACAGAGCGATAAGAAGAAAAATAAAAATGTTCAAAGTATTTAAAAAAAAAAAAAAATTTTTGCAATGCACTTTATTACGTACATACTTAAATGAAATTTAGAAAAACGAAAGCATTTATTAACCTTTGCAGTTGTTTCACAATTAAAACTAGTTTAAATTAATGCAAAAGTCCGACTTTTATAATGTTATTGATGTCTGAGAACGAATTTCTTTATTTTGTATTGATTACATTCCCCATTCAGTACAGATTTACATAGTATGGTACTTTCCGTGCACACATTAACTGTACTATGCCGGGTATTCCTGTACATTTTTGTCATTATCATCTTAAATAAAATATTTCCAATAATTTTCCATTCATATTTCACTACGGTGTAGAATTTCCAACGTGAAAGAAAGCTGCTCTTAATCAAACAGAAGTTGGCTATCTTGGGTTCATATTTCAAGCTTTTTAAATTTTGTCACTGATTGGGGAGATAGTTTTCAGGTTTAGATAATTTAGATGTAACTAATATTTTGTTATGCGAGTCCAATAGAAATCGCACATAATGAGGAAATTAGGTACTTACGTATTATACTGCATTCAATTTAATAGTCCCTATTTGATACAAGATATTGAAAAACTGGAAAAAGTACAGAAACGAGCAACAAGAATGATCCCATCTCTAAGACAATTGACATAAAAGGAAAGACTGGCGTATCTAAGCATAAGAACATAAGAAATTTTTATAGTGGGCACACTAGGGGCCACTTCGGCCCATCGAGGTGGCTCCACTATGTAAAAACTACCTGTACATTGGCAATAACCAATTTTTACAAAACCAATTAAGTATAAATTTAAAACTAATTAATTATCAATTTCAAACTAAAGATAGAATCTCTGGATCCAGAGGATCAAAGTCATAATAGGCTACTATCCACAAATATGTTACACACTATATCTATTTATAACTGACATGCAAATATATCAGATCCAAAGAATCCAGTCAATTTCATTATAGTACCCATCAATACCAGTACCGTGCCAACAAAATTAAGTCACGGTCCATATCAATTGCGGACCAAGTCACAATTTACATCCATATACATTACAATATATTTACTTAGAAGGAAAAGTGTAGGTGTGGCTGTAAAGACTGTACAGTAATGTAGAAATGTGTGTGCACCCATTTTGGGTCTCCCATTTAAAGGTGTTTGTCGGGCAAGTGAAGATCATGATACCTCACAGTACTATGGGGGGCACTGCTCGGCAGAGGAATCTCTTTAAATAGGGTGTATAAGGACAGAGAGTATCCCCTAACCCAAGATGCTGCCTCCCTATATCCCACAACACCTGTGTTGAGCTGTGGGATCTATCAGACTATCACCCAAATGCACATAATATATATGAAATAAACTAGTACCATTCATGCAATAAAAATGGGCTTAAACACCATCACCAGATGTCCCTTGCAGACATCAAACTATCCAACCTTTTGAAAGAATCGAGTGTATCTGAAGTCACCACTTCTTGTCAGACTGTTCCAAAACTTAATTACTCTGTTTGTAAAACTATGTTTTCTTAAATTTGTTCTATATCTTGGCTTAAATAATTTCACACTATGACCTCTAGTCTGGTTATTGTGATCTTTAATGAAAAGAGACTCAAAATCTATCTTATCCAACCCTTTCTTTTATCATTTTATACACCTCTATCATATCACCCCTTAACCTCCTCCTTTTTAATGAGAACATGCTTAGATACGCCAGTCTTTCCTTATATGTCAATTGTCTCAGAGATGGGATCATTCTTGTTACTCATTTCTGTACTTTTTCCAGTTTTTCAATATCTTGTATCAAATAGGGACTATTAAATTGAATGCAGTATTCGAGGAGGGGTCTCACATATGAAATGTAAAGTTGCTTTATAATATTGGGTGATTTGTATTCAATGTGTGTGTGTGCATGAGATTGAGTCTAGCATTTGCTTTATTTCTGATTACCATACAGTGATTTGAGGGTTTAAGTTCATTTGTCACAGTGACACCCAAGTCTTTCTCTTTATCATCATTTTTAATCCAAAGTCCATTCATATTGTATTCAAATTCTGGATTTTTTGGCCCAATATGCATAACTATGCACTTATCAATATTAAATTTCATCTCCCACTTACGGTATCTGTCTAAGTCTTTTTGTATTGTCATTGCTCCTGCTACTGACTTAACATTATGCCTAATTTTGTATCATCAGCAAATTTTGAGGTTTTACATGATAGGCCCTTCTCTAGATCATTTATATAGACAACAAAAAGCAGAGGTCCCAGAACAGACCCCTGTGGGACTCCGCTCAATACGGGTCTCCAAGGAGGAGGTTAAGGGGTGATATGATAGAGGTGTATAAAATGATAAAAGGGTTGGATAAGATAGATTTTGAGTCTCTTTTCATTAAAGATCACAATAATCAGACTAGAGGTCATAGTATGAAATTATTTAAGCCAAGATGTAGAACAAATTTAAGAAAACACAGTTTTACAAACAGAGTAATTAAGTTTTGGAACAGTCTGACAGAAGAAGTGGTGACTTCAGATACACTTGATTCTTTCAAAAGAAGGTTGGATAGTTTGATGTCTGCAAGGGACATCTGGTGATGGTGTTTAAGCCCATTTTTATTGCATGAATGGTACTAGTTTATTTCATATATATTATGTGCATTTGGGTGATAGTCTGATAGATCCCACAGCTCAACACAGGTGTTGTGGGATATAGGGAGGCAGCATCTTGGGTTAGGGGATACTCTCTGTCCTTACACACCCTATTTAAAGAGATTCCTCTGCCGAGTGAGCGGTGCCCCCCATAGTACTGTGAGGTATTGAAAAACTCATGATCTTTACTTGCCCCACAAACACCTTTAAATGGGAGACCCAAAATGGGTGCACACACATTTCTACATTACTGTACAGTCTTTACAGCCACACCTACACTTTTCCTCCTAAGTATATATATTGTAATATACAGGGCTGTGGAGTCGGAGTGTCGGAGTCGGAAGCAATTTTGGTGGTGCTGGAGTCGGAGTCGGTAAAAATGTACCGACTCTGACTCCGACCTCAATATAAATTTTAATAAGATGTTTTTGTGTGTGATATCACTGGCAGCTATGGTGGTTAAACCACTTAAATAATAAACACAATGTTTTCCATTTCAGACACTAATGCCATTAATTCATTTTTTCTTTTCAGATAATATTTTTTATTTTTAATGCTTATTTAATTTCGAGTTCTTTCTAAATTTCATAAGTTTTTAACTTTCAAGTATAAAACCCCTTTCACAATGGCAAAGACACTTCCAACAAAGTCTGCAGTTTTTTAATATTTTACAATAACCACAGATGGGAAACATTTCGTGTGTCAGTGTATGATAGAAGATGATGATGATGAAAAATTATGTGAAGCAAAAATCAGTGGTTTTACTGGCTCTGATAAAAATGCACCAACCAGAGCATCAAATTTGAAAAGACATTTGCAGTGTTTCCATCCCAAAATTTTAGAAGTTGTCATTGAGAAAGATAGTAATAAAAACCTTCCAACTACTTCAAAGTTAACAAAAGATCAGAAATCTACTGAACGACAAGCACCACTTACAAGATTCTTTACTACAGACAAAGTTACCGTAACAATGACCACAGATGATGATGATGATTCACGTGGTGGTGATGAAATGCCTCTTGTGTAATTATCATCATAGCAGATTTAGAATTAATATACCTTTGGAGTCGGAGTCGGATAGACAAAAAATTGAGGAGTCGGAGTCGGTTTTTTATGTGCCGACTCCACAGCCCTGGTAATATATATGGATGTAAATTGTGACTTGGTCCGCAATTGATATGGACTGTGACTTATTTTTGGTTGGCACGGTACTGGTATTGATGGGTACCATAATGAAACTGACTAGATTCTTTGGATCTGATATATTTGCATGTCAGTTATAAATAGATATAGTGTGTAACATATTTGTGGATAGTAGCCTATTAAGACTTTGATCCTCTGGATCCAGAGATTCTATCTTTAGTTTTAAATTGATAATTAATTAGTTTTGTAAAAATTGGTTATTGCCAATGTATAGGCAGTTTTTACATAGTGGAGCCACCTCGATGGGCCGAAGTGGATGGGCCGAAGTGGCCCCTAGTGTGCCCACTATAAAAATTTCTTATGTTCTTATTATCGGGACTACCAAACTGTTTATGTATTTTTGCTTTCATTATTTTCGTTTAAACTAACGAAAATATTAAATGCAAAAAACTTCACTTTTTTTCTACGTGAAGGTCAAAATATGAAAATAAAAACCCACTCTAATAGAGAGAGTTTATTTCCACAACAGTTTCGATGCCCACTGGCATCCTCCACCCGAGGAGGATGCCAGTGGGCGTCGAAACTGTTGTGGAAATAAACTCTGTCTATTAGAGTAGGTTTTAATTTTCATAACGAAAATATCATAACTTAATCTAACCAATCAACAAAATAAAACAGAAAATGCCCGGTTAGGTTAATTGAATGCCCAGTTAGGTCAACTGTACACTAGGGTGCATCAAATTTCCCATGATTTTTCAAAAAGTTTTATTTCAATCTGTCCCTATGATTACTGTGTTCCAATGCCTGAAATAGCACATTTGGTCAAATTTCAAAGATTTATGTCGTCATCTAGGGGGTCCACATCATTGATGCAATATTTAGTATTGGAGTTAAACTGACCAAAAATTAAACATTTTATATCCCAGTTTCCGTGTTTGCAAAAGTATCAGAACCAGTAAAAATGTATTAAATAATCAAAACAGGGATACATTACATTGATTTCTACATTACATTCTGACATCTGACATTACATTCTGGTTTATACATTACATTATTGATACTATACATTATTGGTAATACAAGCAAGTCAAAGTCAAAAGAACACTACTTTAATAAAAAATGTTCAAGAACTGTAAATGAACATGAACATGAACAATTAGTTTAGTCTCTAGTTTTCCTCTTTCGAAGATTAGGAAGCTTCTTTCTGTCAGATTCAACAACTTGTAGAACATTTTGGTAATGTTCTGATCTGGCAGCCATGAGGAAATCAGAACTTAGCTTCACCCCACACTCAGTCTGATCATTTATGACATTAACTGCTGAGATGTGTTCTCTGGATGTTTGAAAGGAAGCTAATTCTGGCCAATTTTCGATATTATGAGTCAGGAAAGAACTGTCAAGTTCCAGAACAGAGAAAATGTACCATGAATCTCCGTTGATTAAGTCGCCAAACTTTGTCGTGCTGGAAATGGAGTTTGGAAATTTGGGTTTCCCAAATCCCGTACCAAATTGATGTTGTGGTAAAGATGCTTGATCTTGTGCTGGCTTTACTGCTATAAGTTTCTCAGCCAGATAGCGGCATTCAGCTTCAGGGACTGCATCATTAAAGAGTGTGAGAGGTACCATCTCAGCAGTCAGGTACCATAGGTGATGCTTGAGAGCTTTTATCGCACTAGATGATATGCTGGGGCTGAGTTTTTCATATCTGAGGATGTCTTGGTAAAGACAGAGGTCATTCCATGGAGCCTCGACCGCGCTTGAACAGGTGATCCACCACCAGCTGTACAGAAGCAAACAAAGTTGACAAACTCACGCAGTTTGGGTCGTGCTTCCGTGGTAATGGTTCCAGAGGGAAGAGAGCTGATCTGCTCCTCCAGCAGCACCATCTTAATGGAGTAGAGAAGCTTGGCCATCCACCTAGCCTTGTGTACAGCACCAGGATGTTGAAATGAAAACTCTCTACTTGTCCCATCCAAGTATAGCAAATAAAGATCAGAAAATTCTTTGTAGTCATCACGTTGATGCTTCACAACAGACTGCACACATGAAATCGCTCTGGCCCTATAGTCATGGATTATGGTTTGTACATCATCTGAATAAGAGGTACCATCCAAAAAATTAAGTGCCTGATTATTGTTGTGCAGAACTGTGTCAAAATGCTTTCGGAACCAACAGAATATGGTAACTTCTGGTGACATTGGTGGTTCTATTTTCAGATCATTGAAGACTTGTGTAAGGATTACCTCGCCAATGTGATGCTGACAAACTGACCACAGTAAAGCTCAACCTATGTCCTGTTGCAGACTAACACATGCAGCACTCACATGACCAGTGTTACTAGTTGTTGTGTCAAAAGTCATGTTCACTACTGAGTCAACACAATTCCATTATCGGAGAAGCTCCATGGTGAGATTAGCAGTGATTTGACCAGCTGGCTGATCTGTATTTGGCTTGTAGGAAGGCACACCAAGAAGTTTGATGTCATAGGAATTGCCAACTGCTATGGTGAGCCTCTCTTCAGCTTTAGTTTGGTATGACAGAGTTGACATCAGTTTAGAATCCCAGTGAAGAGACAGGAACTGTGGTGGAACCCAGGACTCTTTGACCAATGATGCAAGCTCTTCACCAACCTTATGTCTTGCTCTGTCGGCAGTAGAATATGAGAGTGAAACTTTTTTTGTCACCTGATTCCTCAATGATGGCTTTGGTAAATGCTGCTTATTGGGCCGGTGTGATCTTCATGCATGTAGACAGGGAAACCATCCTATGGGATTTGAGTATGTCATGACTTATAAAAGCAGTTGTTCCTAAACAAGTTGCTTGGTGAGATTTTTGTGTTTTTGGTTTGTAATCCTCTATATTGCCCTCTTTATCCTCAACATCACTGTTGCTTTCCTCACTGTGCTCAATCTGAACTTTGCTTGTAGATATTGTGCTTCTTTATGAGCTTTAAGCTGTTGTTCTGCTTGCATCATTTCCTTTTCCTGCTTTCTTTGGACTTTTGATGCGAGCTTTTTGTCATGGCTTCCAAATGATGCGACTCTGTCTGATTTCATTGACTGCAAGAACTCCAGATCTTCAGGATCTTTTATGAGTTGCTCAGCATTCCTTGGCCACAACTGAAATGTTTCTTGTAACTCCTTTTCAATCCCCTTAAGCTTCGCAACTGCACCAGGCGAAGAACGCCGATCCACTGGAAGTTCCCTAAGTTTTGCATTTTTTGCGGATAGTGCTATAATTTTTTCAACAGCTTTCCTCTCAGTAATCATGGCAGTGTTGCCTTTCTGATAAAATGGAGTAATTTTTTGCAAGACAAATTTAGCATTGTTCCATTTTGTATGGTTAAACAGTAGACCTTCTTGCTGATGAAACATGTAGCATTGCAACACTTGCTCACATGTTGGCAGCCTAGATCCTGTTATCTCTGCATCTGCATCACTGATTCCAGCACCAAGACCATAAATGGCAGCAGTTTGACGAGTTTTAACAGCATATTTATCATTTGTGCTATCTGAACTGGCCATAATGCACGACAGGTGTAAAGAGAGAACACAAAATTCATTAACATAAACACTTGCACATAAACATTTAACATAAACACACAAAAATCACATTTATCATAAATACTTGCATATCAGATTATACATTGCAGTTCCTTTTAGAATATTCTATAACTTTCCACCACTTCCTAGCACTTTGTAGAGGTTTCTATCACTTTATAGAAGTTTCTATCACTTTTTAGAAGTATATATGACCTTTAGAAATATCACTTACATGTTCTTGGGCTGATTTTTGTAGTGAACAAAATTTTTAAACTTCTACTATTTGGATCTCAAATCACAGAATGACTGTGGGGTTGGTGTGCATATAGGAAGTCTGTGTGGACCCCATAAATGGCATTCAAATCCAAAAATAATTCACATAGTAGGTTTTCTTAACCATTGGAACATTTCTAACTTAGGGACAAAGTGCAACTATGTCATTGGTGATTTTGATGCACCCTACTGTACACCCTTGATGATTAGTTAGGTTAAGTTGTAATATTTTCGTTAGTTTAAACGAAAATGACAAGAGCAAAAATACATAATAAACAGTTTGGTAGTCCCGATAATACGTAAGTACTAAAAAATAGAAAACAGACTTGTTATTTGAATTTATGATAGTATTTTCATAATCATGACATAGGTAGTAGGGTTAATATTCGTCTTTTAACCCACTCACGCGCGGTTAAAACAGTATAATATATTGAATTACCATTCAAAACTGACTAAGAAAATATATATCTTATGTTGTGCAAATTTTTTCAAATGTACTTTTTTTAATAAAATATATTTCTTATTTTGGCTATGTCCTTTTTTTGATAAAATATTTTTCCTGATTGGGTTTTTTTTTTTGTCTGATAAAAATTGTTGCAATGCGTAGAAAATAATAAAACCTTTTGGTAATTATTCATTTTTTGACCCAGTCTCTTTTTATAATGAGAGCAAACTTTTCTGGTCAATTTTGAGGTGTTCTGCACGAATCTACCATCCATTTCCTGTGCAAATGCGTAGTTTTCGAGATTATCATCATCTTGAAAACTACGCATTTGCACAGGAAATGGATGGCAGTTTCATACAAAACACCTCAAAATTAACCAAAAAAGTTTGCACTCGTCATTTTTGTTTAAACTAATGAATTTAAACAAAAATATCATGACAACCTAACCAATCATCAAGGGTGTACAGTTGACCTAACTGGTGTCACGTACTGAACTGTCCGCAAAATATTAGGACTGATCAATTTGTGATGCATGATCTTTACGGGGGCAGAGACCCCGTACCCCCGAAACCTAAATTATACAAATGATAATGTAATAACATGTGCCAACCTTGCATGGGTAGTCCGCTAAATTTCGCCTGCCCTTAAACTGAAATGACACATATTTATTTTTAGGATTTTTTTTATGGCACCTAAAGACCTTCTGGTCTTTTCTTAAAATATAAGCACTATTGCATTTAGGGCAGGTCACAGATGTCTTAATTATTCTGTGATTGAAAAAAAGGTCTAAACTCTTGTCTTCATCGAGGGCAATATGGCGGATCACGTCTTCAAAATCAAATATGCATAACTGACACGTCATACTTCGTCACAAAAAACCAAACTGAACAGATGAACAATTGCTAAAAGGGTCATTCTCTGTCAGATCAACCAGTGCCTAACACCCTCATCTCTCAGATTTTGCTGAAATTTGGTTTATAGGGAGTTTGTGGGCCCTGAATCCATTTCTGAAATTATAAGGTCAATCCGACCAATGGTTCAAGAGATATGACCTCGGGAAATTTGAGGTCACTTGCGAGGTCACTAACATTTGGCGACCCATAACTTGGGTAATAATGATCACAATTATATAAAAGTATATATATTTAGAATCAGAAAATGACAAGGAATCCAAATATGCAAGTTTTAGAACTCTAGGTTGAAAAATAAAAAAGTTACACTGTAACCAAAATTTGAGGTCACGATTTGACCTCTGGGGTATCAAATGAGAATTTTTTTTTTAAATGTAAAAAATGAAGGCATAGGCATTGGCTATTAGAATCAGCAAAAAAAAGTTTGTTTATGTTAGTATTTTTCATGTAACTAACATATAAGTGAACACCATATTCATAAGTTGTGCGTCAATTCTACCTATTTTTTCACACTTAAGCTCATAATTTGACCTATAGAAATTAAAATTACATTTTTTTATAGATATAAAAACAAAGGCAAAAAATGTAAAATTGTATTTCACTGCTAATCTACACTGACAATAATAGTTATAATAGTGAAAGGGGAAGACCTACTTAGAGGATTCATGTGCTAGCCTAATACAATTTTTGCATGCTCGATGCTCTCATCAATTTCTTTTTGTGGAAAAATGTATTGAATTCTGCTGCCTCCTCTTAGGGTAGGACAACTCATTACAGTTAATATATGATGTCCTGGCACTGCACATGAATCCTTGTTTGATGGATAATAATATGCACTTGATCCTGATGACCCAGAGGGATGTAGAAAGTTCACAGTGAAATCATCAAACT
Source organism: Bathynomus jamesi (assembly GCA_023014485.1). Classification (NCBI taxonomy): domain Eukaryota; kingdom Metazoa; phylum Arthropoda; class Malacostraca; order Isopoda; family Cirolanidae; genus Bathynomus; species Bathynomus jamesi. Next base: position 215,424 of record JAJOZX010000258.1, on the reverse strand, counting down.
CTTCACAATATTCCTCCACAATTCCATACCAAACTTGCATGTCATAAATGCAGCCAACATACTCTCCTGGTTTGACACATTTTAGGTTACCAAGCATTGCAGGTTCATTAGTAAAATGACTTTTCCTTATTCTTTTCTTTTCTCCAATGCCACTTGAAATGGGATACACCATCAGTTCTTCCTTGTTTAGGGGAACAAATCTATGATATTTCTGAGTTCCAGGAATAGCCCTACTATCCTTGAATCGATGTTCCAACCGTTCTTCTGCATCTTTCAAATCAGCTGTAGTTACAAAGAAAAAATTTATCTTCTTGCTCAAGTTTTCTTCACAAAACTGAAACATGTGTTCTGGTGTAAGAATTTGCCTCTCTGTAGTTCTCTGCAAACTGGCACGAGCAGTAGCTCTTTTCACTGTTCCTCTAATCCCATCACATGCATTTTTGCCATGGGATGTAGCAAAGAAGTGCCATTCACAAGACAGACCAAAATCCTCTTCATGGTAACAGAGATTTGTGAAGTTGTATCTGTTCTTATATTGGCCAGCACATCCATCTGACAAATAGTGCACCTTCTTCAATTGTGGGCATCTGAATTTAACATATGTCATAAGCTTCAATATGAATGAGTAAACCATTATAGTGTTGTGTTTTAGTGATGCAGATAAGAAACAGACACTAAAATGGCTAAGTTCCTGGTCTGCAGATGATCTATAATAGATGACAAAAGGGTGAACTGTACAGTCACTGTGAATTGTCCCAGTGAAACCCTTGGGCAGCATCCTGGACAATGAAAGAATAATTCTCAGAGAAATCACCTACTATAACTACCTCGCTCTGAGGTGGTAGTGTTTCTTTCAACTGCTTGAAGTACTGTGATTGTTGCTGAGCAACAAAGTGATGACGAACCATGCGGGATATTTTCATGCTTAGGGATGATAAGTATTCATGAAGTGGCTCCACCTTATCAACCATTGTACAACGGTCAACAGTCACCCATTGCTTGTAAGATATTTCATTTGGAGCTGATTTCACACTGTCAAGTAACTCAAGAAAATCCAGGACACCCTCTTCTCTTGGGCAATCATTGCAAAGTTGCATCATGCAAGTCTCTCTTTCTGTACTGCAGACACTGTAATCCATAAGATCCTTGTATGAAAGACCTCTTTCTCCCAATGCAGCCAGCTGCAATTTTGGATTTTGATGGTATGTGCAGACACAGACAGAATGAGCCACCACTACCGGCAAGCACACAATATGATGGCCGTAATTTTGCAAATGTGGAAAATCCTATTTTGGGATTCTTTTCATCATTTTTATATAGTTCAAACATCTCTCTTAAATTCCGAGGACCAATCGTTTTTGCACCTTCATTGCACCTTCAGTACTGATAACTTTCACGCAATCCTTTTGGCCAGGACACATACGACTAACCTCTTCTGACTCATAGAATCTTCAAACTATATCTTTGTGTTCTTCAGATATCACTTTTCCTTTGCTCATTAGTGGAATCTTCGGAAGGATTCCATGTTCTGATTTAAGTGAACGGCTTCTTTTCACCATGTATGTTGTAGTTTGAAAGAAACTAGCTGTTTTTTCAATTGTGTATGGTGAGAGTGTCAATATTTGTAGTTTGTGATGGTGACATTTGCTCTCCAGGAATGACTGTTTCAATTCATTCATTAATTTGTCTAGATGTTTTTCAGATTTAGTTTCAGGTTTTGAAGTATCACTTACCTCCTCGGTAATTTGAACACCATAACTGAGTTCTAGCCTCTCCTTCAGGTGTTTCTGAGCAGATGATAGCTTACCACGAGCCTTGCGCTTTTTCTGGCTTAATGACAGCCCTTCTGAAAAGAACAGAAAAAAAGGTTTCACAAACCTGAATATTAGTAATTAAATATTAATTATAGTACCTTAAATGCTATATAATTGGCTATATAATAGATCAAACAGACCTTGTAGTAAAGTATAAGTTATTATATTAATTTATTACTTACTTTTTTTAACTGGTGTTTGGTCCAGAAATGCTAGAACTGGTTCAACTGAAGTTGAAGGATTTTCCTTTATCAAGCAATCACTGTCATTGTCCAGATCTTGAATTGAAGAGATGTTACTCAAGCCACTGATAGTAGATGATTCATTTGAATCCTGCTCAGACTCGTTGTTTTCAGTGGTACTAAGTATAGTGGGGTTTTTCATTATCAGTGTCCAGCAGTTCACACACAACAATGAGTCTTTTTCACTCTTCCAGCACATTTTTCAACAAGTACATCAGTTACTTTTCTAAGATTGATTGTTATGCGTTTCTTGTGTTTTTGAATAGGGTCCTGGCAGTATTTCAAGTGCCGAACCATTGTATTTTGATCTGTAAAGATATAGGATTTACAATTAGGTAATATATATTTTTTAGAAAATATATAGCTATACACACTTAATATTTTAGGCCTTGATAGTCTCTGAGGCTCATTAAAACACCATACCCACCAGCCACCCACAGTGCTGGCTGGAACTGTACTAACCTGTAGACAAGGAATTTTGCAACTATCTGTGTTGATTCTGCACTTAGACAAGTAGCAACATGTTTCAACAGGTTTGTTTAGGCTACATGTGAGCTTAGTCTTCCCCTTTCACTATTATAACTATTATTGCCAGTGTAGATTAGCAGTGAAATACAATTTTTATTAAATTCTTGGAGCTTCAGGTCAAATTGATAGCTAAGATATAAAAATTCCTTGAAATGACAAGCAATTTATAAATATGGTGTTCACTTATAAGTTAGTTACATGAAAAGTACCAACATAAACAAACTTTTTATGATTGTTTCTATTAGTCAAGAACTCTGACTTTGTTTTTTATATCTATAAAAAATGTAATTTTAATTTCTATAGGTCAAATTATGAGCTTGTGTGAAAAAATAGGTAGAATTGACGCACAACTTATGAATATGGTGTTCACTTATATGTTAGTTATATGAAGAATACTAACATAAACAAACTTTTTTTTGCTGATTCTAATAGCCAATGCCTATGCCTTCATTTTTTACATTTAAAAAAAAATTCTCATTTGATACCCCAGAGGTCAAATCGTGACCTCAAATTTTGGTTACAGTGTAACTTTTTTATTTTTCAACCTAGAGTTCTAAAACTTGCATATTTGGATTCCTTGTCGTTTTCTGATTCTAAATATATATACTTTTATATAATTATGACAATTATTACGCAAGTTATGGCTCGCCAAATGTTAGTAACCTCGCGAGTGACCTCAAATTGCCCGAGGTCATATCTCTTGAACTGTTGGTCGGATTGACCTTATAATTTCAGAAATGGATTCAGGGCTCACAAACTCCCTATAAACCAAATTTCAGCAAAATATGAGAGATGAGGGTGTTAATTTCAATTTTTTTTGGTTGATCTGACAGAGAATGACCCAAAAATGACTTATTTGTAAAACAGGACAAGTTGAATTACGCAGAAGTAGCCAGAATCACCAAAAATAAGAAATATTCACCAAATAGTCAATATATATATATATATATATATATATATATTGAAAAAATACCAAAAATAGGAAATATTTTAATAAGAAAAAAACATTTTATACAAATTTGCACAAGATAATATATATATTTTCTTATTCAGTTTTGATTGGTTATTCAATATATATTACTGTTATAGCTGGGTGTGACTGGGTCAAAAAATTAATAATAACCAACCTTTCCTTTAAGTAAAATTTTTGGTATTATTATAGTTTCAACCACAACTTGATTACTGCATATTTGATGTGTTGTTTAGCCGTATCTCTTCATTTCGGACAACTTTTTCTAATATCACTTCCATCGTAAATGGATTATAACGGAGATAATCAATATAATAATTTTTGGTCTGCCATATTGTCTCAGTCTAGCCATAGGTACAGTGTGTAAGGTTGTGCTCTTACTCCATCTGAAGTGATTCATAAATTTTTTAAGAATAACATTGACTCGTTAGGTTAACTGAATCCCTGGTTAGGTCAACTGAATGCCCAGTTAGGTTAATTGAAATCCTGGTTAGGGCAACTGTACACCCTTGATGATTGGTTAGGTTAAGTCATGATATTTTTGTTAGTTTAATGATTTATTTTTTAAACTAATTAAACAAATGATAATGTAATAACATGTTAAGTTATGCACTTTTTTAGTCAAAAATAAATTTTTCTAGTATACATTTTTCTAGGTTAGGTTAGGTTGGTTTCCAAAAATAAATAAAGTAATTACATGCTATAAATAAAGGTTTTACATTGATTGTGAAGTCAATTTCATAAAATTGAGGTGAGGGGGATGTTGTATACAATTACCGAAATAACCAATATTAACCTGTTAGGTCAACTGTACAGTGTACACCCTTGATGATTGGTTAGGTTAAGTCATGATATTTTTGTTAGTTTAAATGAAAATGATGAGCAAACTTTTCTGGTTAATTTTGAGGTGTTTTGTACGAAACTGCCATCTGTGTTCTGTGCAAATGCGTAGTTTTGAGATGATGATAGCTCGAAAACTACGCATTTGCACAGGAAACGGATGGCAGATATGTGCAAAACACCTCAAAATTGACCAGAAAAGTTTGTTCTCATCATAAAAACAGACTGGGTGTAAAAATGAATAATTACCCATAGTAGATTTCTGGAATATAATGGGGTAAATACTAAATAGTAACTTCTAAGATAATTTTAAGAAAGATGCATTTATGAGTGAAACAGACTTTGTAAATTATGTACCGTATGTTTTAGCTATAGCATAAAAGTTTGAAAAGCTTTAATTACTAAAGTGTTGTAATTAGCTTAGCTTAATGATAATTAGTTGTCTTCAGATTGAGGTTTTAAGAATTTAAGCCATCAAATATATTATCTGTAGATCATTTATATGACTTGGATTGATTTAAGCCTAACCTCAATAAGCCCAAGTGTTTCATGTTATAAATGTAATATAGTACAAATCTCAATGCATTCCCTCCCAGGTCTTGGGGTACTACCCAGTAATTATGTCGCAAAATTGAAATAAAAAATATATTTTTCTAGTGTGTTTTGGTGTGCTCTGTTCAAATATAACCTTCATTTCTTGTGCAAATGAACAGAAATACATGTTTGGGCCATGCAATGACAACTGTATTTCTGTTCATCTGCACAAGAAATGAAGGTCATATTCAAACAAAGCACACCAAAATACACTTGAAAAATATATTTTTGACTACATTTTATACAATAAAGCATAACCTAACATGTTCATGTTACGAGATCTTGTAAATGAGGCATTACCACAGGAAACGTGCAAAACACCTCAAAATTAACCAGAAAAGTTTGCTCTTATCACTTTCATTTAAACTAATGAAAATATCACGACTTAACCTAACCAATCATCAAGGGTGTACAGTTGACCTAACTGGGCATTCAGTTGACCTAACACCACCAAACTGAATCCAATTAGAAAAAAAAAAATAGCCAGAACAGAAACCAACAAACTAATTAAGTCACAGAGTAACATGATGTCATACCACCCCCAACTACAAATACACTAAATATTAGGGTGGTTCCAAAAAATGAAAGTCAGCAAAATATAACAACCAACCTGCTATCAGGTGCCATTAGGTATAGAAACGTTACAGTAAAAGTATTTTTGAGATCAAACTATATTTAGGACTTGCACATGCCGATCAAAGTTTGGGATTTTCTGGTAAATATATAATATATAGCAGGGGTTCCCAAATTGGTGTTCCGCGGAACACTTGTATACCGTGAGAAGTGTTCCGCGGAACACAATTTGGGAACCCCTGATATATTATATAGTATTATAAAATGTGTCCAAAAAAAATGAATCACAAACATCTATTATGTTGAATGAGATCAAAAATGAATCACAAACATCTATTATTATGTTGAACGAGACCTCTTGATGGCTCCACTCTTTGTTGGTGCAGAGAACATATTCCGATGACCCTCAACAACCTGTAGAAGGAACTGTTTTTGTTCCTCGTTACATGTGATTGAAGCATTGAATTCATGTATCAGTGCAACTCCACATTCTGCAAGGTCACTTACTACCTTCACTGAGCAGGCAACCTCACGACTCTTCTGATATGACTCCTGGTTTCCCCATTCACTGGGGTTGTGCTCCAAGAACTTCTGAGACACACCGAGAATTTTGAAGAAATTCATCGTTGATTTCGTGATGAAGTCATGCAACTCCATTGATGCTGGCTCAAGGAATGGCACAATGCGTTTCCGAGGATTTGCAGATCCATCCTTCTCTTTGATGGCTGACACCATCATTCGTTTCTTCTCTGCTGACACTTTTTCATCAAAGAAACTAAAGCCCACCAGTAGTTCGGAAAGATATCACAGATGGTTGCCAAATGCTTTACTCGCTGCCATTCCAACGACTTTGTTTGGATATACAGACAGTGCACGTAGCAGAGCAAGATCATTCTTTGGAGCTTCTGTTGATGATGTAGTCTGGAACCAGTATCTAACATAAATTGAAGTAACAAAGAGACACATCTCCTTTAGATGATGCCAAATTTTCTCGTTGTAAGACGATCTACAGGACTTTTGTGACCAAGTTGTCCCTGGCTGTTGTGGGCTGTACTGGTTGTGGAAGAGCCACATCTTGATAGAGTAGATAGCCCTGGCCATCCAGCAAGCATGATGAATAGCTCCAGGATACTGAAAATGTATTCCGCGTTGAGGAACAGCTCCCAAGAAAATTATTGCAAGCTCCAGCAGCTCATGGTAATCATCTCTGGGTTGTGATTTCTTCAACTGATCAACCGCAAATTCAATGACTTCATCTTTCTATGGGGTGATCACAGATGCTGTGCTCTCGTCACTTAACTGCTGTAGAGAAGGATGATTTATCCAGTTTAGGCCAAATGTCTCGGAAATGCCCAAAGATTTCCATGTTGGGAGACTTTGAAACATCATGAAGGCTGAAAACTTTTTCCAACATGATTTTGGTGATGTGATGGTGACAAGCCACGTTCAACAGTTCACAGCCAATCTCAGACTCTAACCTGATACATACTCCACCTTTCATTCCAGTGTTTGAGGCTGTGGTATCAAAACATATACCTTTGATGCTGTTCCGCAATCCCCACTCATCTATGGTCTCAACAATTGCCTGCGACATAGTAACTGCATGTGCATTTTGAAGTTTTGGGACTGAGAGCAGCTTTACCACATTATGTCCAGACACCAAAATCAGGGACCTGTCCATTTGCTCTCGAACAGGTCCAGTGAGGTTATCCATGATCTTCCCATCCCAGTGCAGGATCAGTGGCACATTAGGGTCAAAAGTGGCTTTGATTTCGGCAATGAAAGCCTCTCTCTGTTTCATTCGTGCTCATTGAATAGTGCTGGTGCTGATGACGAGCTGTTCCACGTGTGGATGGAATTGACTCGTAGAAGCCATTGGCAAAAAAATATGAGCAGCATTTCGATTGCTAGTTTTAGTCTGGTCGAGTGCTGCAGCTACCTCAGGAGTCACCACTGGTATCGTGCCTCACAGTTGTGGAGTTTTGGGCATGGGTGGTACAGCAAATTCAGCCTCTCGGTCAGATGGGTCAGAAGACGAGTTATCTAATACAGCGACTTCAGTTGCCACTGCCACTTCTGACTTGGCTTTCAATGTTCAATTTTCTGCAGAAGCCTTCCTCTTCATCACACATTTTTCATGGAGAGCTAATGTTTGATCGAGTCCTCCTATTGTATCTTTGTGACCCTTCTCCCATTGGGCTTTCAAGAACTGCTAGTCCTCCTCAAATGTTATGATAGACATTGCCTCACGGTGGGCAATGTCAAACAAATCATCCAGCCTTTCTCTGAACATCTGTTGGTTCACCAGGTTCTTTGCCAACGTGCGATTTATTAGTTTCTTTAGCCCTTGCCATTCAGCATGGAGCTTTCTGATATGTTCTACCACGTGATTGGGACCCTTCGTTGGAATTTTAGCTCTTTCCCAGATTGGAAGTAGAAGTTCAGAAGTCTTTGCAGTGCTCACTTTTAGGCTCATTTGTTCGCAGTTATGGTAATGCAAAAGCACCCTCAGCACTTCTCCATAAGATGGAAGTTTGGAGCACTTGAAAGCCGTTTCCATCCATCCAATGAGCCAGATTGCAGTTTTTAGCACATTACTTTAGCAAGTGCCATTGTCGCTGTGATCTGAAAAAAGAGAAATAAAGATAACATTAGAATAACATATAGATTAGACACTATAAACACCGTTAAACAGTATATATGAATGCCCATCATTACATAGAAAAGCATTTTAAAGAGATTTATTAAAATTGGAAAATTGATGAAAATCACCTGAAAATCATAAAACATCAAAATTTATATCAGCTTGTGCAACCCCTAAATATTGTCTGATTCAAAAAATACTTTAGATATGGAGTTTCTATCGCAATTGGCACCAAATGATGGGTTGGAGAAGAAAAAATAATAAAAATGAAAATTCTCCAAGATGGAACCACCCTACTAAATATATAGGTATATATTTATAATTATTATTATTATTATTATTATTTTCTACAATAATTTGCACAAAAAATGAGTGACAAATTTGAATAAAGCGACTAAAACTACCTCATAAAAAGTTATTTTGATTTACAGGTCCAGCCCATGTCATTTAAAATATATTAACCTACTACCCTATCAAGTGAAGATGACTTTGACTATTGTCACAAATAAATTTTTTTCAAATAATACTTTAATTTAATTATTGATGTTGCAGAAACAAAGGAAGCCAAATTTTGAATGAAATGTAATATATTTAAACTAGTAGGTTTCTTCATGACCCTTAAAACTGTTCAAAAGTCTCCATTCTATTCAGAGCCATCCTATTTCATTAGCTGCCAAATTCTGAAAATGAGGTGCTATAATGTCACAAACCATAAAATTTGTGGTAATAATCTACTTAAGCTCCTGTCTCTCAGATTTTCATAAATTATACATCGGTAGCTTTGTTTCTTCATTAGGAATGTGATTTAGACAGTTTCTAGGAGGGGAAATACTTCAAAATCTAACCTAACCTAAAAAAATTGAGAGTTTTAACCAAACTTTTCTGGTCAATTTTAAGGTGCTTTGCATGAATCTGCCATTGGTTTCTTGTGCAAATGCATAGTTTTTGAGATATCATAACAAACACATAGGATATATTCATGTTACAAGATCTCATAAACGACGCATTACCACAGGAAACATTGACCTAACAGGTTAATATTGGTTATTTCACCTAAATATCTTCTGATCTTTTCGTATTAGGCACTCACTGTCACATTTCAGGCAAGTTAAGGATGAGAGAATAATGCTGTAATTGATAAAAACATCCAATGCTTTGTCTTCATCTAGGGCACATGACGAATCAAGTCCTCAAAGTCGAAATCACACGAATGGCATGTCATAATTCTATCGCAAACACCACCAAACTGAATCCAATTAGAATTTACACAAATACTAATGTTGTCAATCTAGTGTTTTTTTTTCTAACTAAAAAACACTAGATTTTCATAAAATCCTGTAAAACTACAAACTCGCTAGACTGTTTTTAAAACTCTACATTTTTTTTAGGTTAAGTTAGGTTTTGAAGCATTTCCCTTACTAAAGACTGTCTAAATCGCATTCCTAATGAAGAAACGAAGCTACTGATGTATAATTTATGAAAATTGGAGAGATGGGAGCTTAACCCTATATGGACAGAATTTCCTGTAGGGTTAAGTTATAAATGCATGTATTGTATATGAAAGGTTAGAAATATGTAACAGTTAAGTAGATTATTAACAAATTTGCAAATAGATCAGGTAAATAGTAGAGTAAGTTTCAGGGATACCAGTTTGGCCGAAGGTTGGTGATGTAGGAAATAACTAACCCACTTGGAATGACTACCTAACCTAGTATAATCTAACTTAGATGTAAGAGTCATTCTGATTAGCCTAAAGTATGAAATTGCTAAATCACCAAAATCTGGTGGTACACTAATTGTATAGTTTACATTTGTTAAATCATTTTATTTGATTTTTCAAATTCATTTTGTTTTGGTTTACCCAAATTTGTTAGGTGAGGTTAGTTAGTTTATTTTCTTTGTTTAGAATTTTGTTTTCATTTGATTTTGTTTTAGTTTACCCAGAACTAACCTAACAAATCTGGGTAAACCAAAACCAAGTGAATCTGAAAATCAAATTAAATCATTTAATGAATGTAAACTATACAATTACCAATCTAGTGTCCCAAGTGGTTAAATTGTAAAATTTTAACAAGGGGGATGGGCACTATTGCAGTTGGGTACCCCAACCCAATAAATTCAATTACCATACATTAAAACAAAAAATTTAAAGGGCAAATAAAATAAAAAATTAATTTTACGAGATATAATTTAGAGATACTGTTCCACAAATGAAAAAATTATTCCTTTGGTTAATTGAATGCCCATTTAGGTCAACTGTACACTCTTGATGATTGGTTAGGTTAAGTTGTGATATTTTTGTTAGTTTTAGCAAACTAACAAACAGTTAACCTAACCAATTGTCAAGGGCATATAGTTGACCTAACTGGGCATTCAGTTAATCAAAGGAATGATTTTTTCATTTGTGGAACAATATATCTAAATTATATCCCATAGAATGAATTTTGTTTTATTTGTCCTTTAAATTTTTGTTTTAATGTAGGTAGCTAATTGAATTTATTGGGTTGGGTACCCAGCTACAATAATGCTGGGGGATGTGGTGAGGGTGGGTAGTGTACTCCTAAGACGCATGGTAAGCAAAAGTTATATATATATATATGAACTTAAATAATATTTTATGTTACTACTTCTTATTTTATATGTTAAATGGATCAATAAAGAAAATATTTATTAATATTCATACTTCAGCTTTATCAAAAATCTTAACAGTGTCATTTGCTTACCCTAGCATTTTTTTCATGACACGCCACTGTGAAATACTATGATAAAATTCATTTTAATCACAATCAACCCCACCTGTTCTCTTCCCTTAATCACAACACATTATATGGCCAGAGAATATGGTATTTATTTTAAACCAGTTAAATCACACAAAAATTTATAAATATATTACTTTCAATAAACCAAAACACACAATAGAGATTTTGTTTTATTTTCTGTGCTTTAGTCAGAATTAGGTTGTTGTTCAAGCATACTTTATTTACACTGCGTTCGCACTTATTAAGCAGATTACATTTTCTCTAATGTTTTCAAAAGTCTTTCCCCAATTTCAATGAAATTTGTAGCAAATAATCACTATACCATACAGGCCTCTACATTTGGGTAACTAAAACATAATAAAAAGCCGATCTTAGATAATATTCAATGACATTTAATGATACATTGGCAACTGTGCAGATCCTCACATTATTTATTTACATTATTTTTTTGTCTGGGGGTTCTTGAAGAGTAACGTTTATCAGCGGGGTAAGCCCGAAACTAGGGAGCAGTTGGTTGCACGTATACAGGATGCATTCATAAACCTCAGAAATGAACTTCCGCATTTTCCTTGGCAAGACTCGATGGATCGGAGGCTCGCCGCATGCATTGAAGAAGGAGGGGGAAACTTTGAAACCATTCTGCAATAAGTGCAATAGTGTATTGTATGTTTGTACTTTTTGTAAACCACAAGTGTCATTAAATAGTATCTAAGATTGCCTTTTTATTATGTTTTAATTACCCAAATGTAGAGGCCTGTATCTCGGTAACGGTTGGGAATCAGACCCATATCGATATAATACTTTCTACTTAGAAATACCCAAAGAGTGAAATGGTGCATTCTTGACATTTCCTCCTGGGACACCCTGTATAGTGATTATTTGTGACAAATTTCATTGAAATTGGGAAAAAACTTTTGGAAACATTGGAGAAAATGTAATCTGCTTAATAAGTGCGAATGCAGTGTAGTTAACAAGGGGGATGGTTACTGTATTTGAATTTGAGTTAACAAGGGGGATGGTTACTGTATTTGAATTTGAGTTAACAAGGGGGATGGTTACCGTATTTGATTTTGAGTTAACAAGGGGGATGGTTACCGTATTTGATTTCGAGTTAACAAGGGGGATGGTTACCGTATTTGGTTTTGAGTTAACAAGGGGGATGGTTACCATATTTGGTTTTGAGTTAACAAGGGGGATGGTTACCGTATTTGGTTTTGAGTTAATAAGGGGGATGGTTACCATATTTGGTTTTGAGTTAACAAGGGGGATGGTTACCGTATTTGGTTTTGAGTTAACAAGGGGGATGGTTACCGTATTTGGTTTTGAGTTAACAAGGGGGATGGTTACCATATTTGGTTTTGAGTTAACAAGGGGATGCTATACCCCCTCATCCTCCCCTTCAATTTAGGCCCTGGGTGTGTCTGAAACTTAGTAGCTATTAGCTAAAAATAGATATATTTACATTGAAATTTGCAGAAATTTACTTTTGATTATTGGGTTTCCACTAATTTTGTTTAGGAATAAGAGAATTTGTTAGACTTTGGTCACTGTTTGACTTGCTGCAGGCTCATGAATTTTAAAAATTTTAAAATATGAACTGATGACATACTTGTATACTACTATCTTGGCATTTATTGTTTTAGCATTTATCTTGGCTGGAAAGGCTGTTGGTATGAACATTCACTTATTTATTTATTTATTAAGCCAGGTCCTATTTGGTTATAAAAATGCAAGAAAAATTGAGAGAGATTGAAAAACAAATCAAAGAAATAGACAATGAAATTAATGATTGTCAGATTAAAAGGAAAAAATTAATATCAATGAGAGATAAGATTAAAACTGAAATACAAGAAGAGCAGTCTGCAGCACTTGCTAATAAAGACTGGAGCAGAGAAGGTTTTGATCAAATTCTTTTACAAATTTATTTACATTTAGACTTTTTAGTAACCACTCCTTTACATAGCATTTTATAGTAAAGCTTCTTAATTAATAGAGCAGCTGTTGGAGGGTTCCAGCACAGGTGAAGCAAAAAATTTTCATTTTGACACCCGACCATCTCAGATCTTGCTTATTTTTGGTGTATAAGGTAAGTTTGTGCAAGAAAGCCAGCTGTGAAAGTTTCAGCTTTCTACAACTATTACTTCACGAGTTATGAAGGTCAGAAAAATCAAGGTTAAGGTCAAAATAGCTCAAGGTCGGCATCTTTGGATGCACCTCACACATTCACTAATTATCGTAACCATATGAAACTATATGTTTTTGGACTCAGAATGAGCTGTAGAATCCAAAAACGCAACGAAATCAGCAATAGGAGAACAAATAAAAATGTTCACCCTTTTTCAAGGAACGAATTGACATTTTGACCTTGAAGTTCACACATTTTGGGGAAACATTTCTTTACACAAAATGAAGTTCCATCATTGCACTTTTAATATAAACAATAAAAATGTATCTTATTCACCAACTATACTGTCTTAAAGAATTTTTCAAATTTCTGGCAAAATTGCCATATGTACTGTATATGCATATATGTACTGTTAAAATCTAGAGATATTCATTATTTAAACTACTTAAGCAAAAATAAATATTATTAGAAATGTGATACAAAATCACTTAGATATAAGCTAGGTACCATAGGTATAACTATGATATAGATCTCTATTTTATTGTGGTCTCCTCCACCCCTACAACCACACCTTTCCACCCTTAGAAATATTTTACTTTTTTTTATAATTACTTTTATTAATAATACATTAATACAAACATATACAGTATTCCCTCGAATATCGCGGGGGTTACGTTCCAGAACCCCCCGCGATAGGTGAAAATCCGCGAAGTAGAAACGATATGTTTATTACGTATTTTACGCCTTTATAAACCCTCCCCGCACTCTTATAAACCTTTCCCACGCTCTTATAAACACTTTCTACACTCGGAGTATGAAAGAGACTAACAGTATTTTAAAAAGAAAACATTTGTGTATATACAGTATTTTTTAATAATTTTACCAACATTAAAATTTCGTATGGGTACTCACCAGCGAAGATACTAAAACTTGAATGATGACGATGACGATGAATTAGCTGTGCAGTACTGAACGATGAAGGTGATGACGATGATGAGATGAATGTACTGCACAGCAAAGAAGAGCATTACATCTCTTCTAAATGAATAACACGTGGAAGCGAACTGAGCAAGGCGAGATGCTGAATGCTTCGGTAGGCTGCAGATCGAGATGCGACGAACGCTAAGCCAATCAGCGCCCAGGATACTGAACAGCGTGCTCTGATTGGTCGCGTCTCATCCATCGGCCAATGGTGTGCCGTGTACGGTATCATATAGGCAAAGTAGCTCAAGCAGCACAAGCTTCGCTGGTTTTCCTATCTCGCGGTTCTTTGTCAACTCAATTAGAGTATATATTTATTTCGGCTAGAAAAACCGATGTACCGAGTCCGCGAAATGTGAACCGCGATATGGCGAGGGACTACTGTATATAGGAGTATCATATAAAATAGGAGTAAAAAAGGAGTATCATATTATGTAGACCTGTATTCTATAGATACATATTAAACTAGAGCTCTGTACACTTTCGACTCAAGAACAGGAAACTGTGGCAAACAGGTCTGCATGATTACCCTCAGCTGTTAGCATCTCATGATCATCAAAGGCATACTGAATTATTCTTGAACCTGCTGTCAATGATGGAGCAGTCATTGTCTGGATAATATCAGATGATAACATCCAACATGAGTCAGGACGAGAAGGGAAACTATGTTTAGAACGTCTTCCATGTGGAGACATAAAATTGACCTTATAATCACTAAATTCTTCTGATACTTGAACCACTAATCCAAACCAAATTTTATTATCATAGTCACAAGCTACATATACCCCAACTTGTATATCTTCAGTTGAAATGTGCTTTTGCTCATGTAAATTATCTTTAAACAATGGATGCACAACTGTCATAATTTTTGTAGGACCTGAGGAAATCTCACCAACCTCCAATTGGGTATGACTAATAGGCACAAATCTATGAAATCTACGAGTACCTGGGATGGTTACAGAATTTTTATATCTATTTTCCAGGAATTCAGTTGTCTGCTGGACATTTTGTTTCGATAAGAATACAAATTTTGTGCTGGTATCTTTCTCATCCAGAAATTTCATCATGTCAAGTGGTGTCAGAATTTGGTCTTTAAATGTACGTTGAAGACTGGCATGAGCCGTCATTCTTTTTGCTGTGCCTCTGACTCCATCACAAGCACTTTTGCCATGTGAAGTTGCAAAAAAGTGCCATTCAGCATCCAGTCCAAAGTCCTCTCTGTGGTGACACAAATTGGTGAAGTTATATTTATTCTTATACTGCCCTCCGCAACCATCAGTAAAG
Source organism: Bathynomus jamesi (assembly GCA_023014485.1). Classification (NCBI taxonomy): domain Eukaryota; kingdom Metazoa; phylum Arthropoda; class Malacostraca; order Isopoda; family Cirolanidae; genus Bathynomus; species Bathynomus jamesi. The sequence goes on along the minus strand of JAJOZX010000258.1, from coordinate 200,070 downwards.
TAATGAATCTTCCGCAGGCCTGAGCTCTCTTCTTTTATCATGGGGATCAGTTGCTTTAAGAACACAAAGACAAGGTTTGTACTATGTTTCATGTCATCAGAAATGAAACAATAACTTTTAACTTTAATTTCAACATCATTTTCATTTACTTTATAGTAGAACACAAATGGATGAACTGTTGCCTGACTATTTTCCCAATGGTAACCTTGTGCAGCATCTTGTACAATAAATGAGTAGTTTTCAGAGAAGTCTCCTAGGAGAATACCTTCAGTGACCATCAGATTAGCTTTCAGTTTTTTTAGGAAACTTGCTTGTGCATCAGCCACATAAGTGTGTCTTGTTAGTGCAAATTCTAGTTGCCAAAGACTTAATGAAGTTTTCAAGGGATTCACCAATGTTAATAAGGGTTGTCCGATCTGTGGAAGTCCACTGCTTGTATGTAATTATGGTACCGACTGCATCCTGAACAGATTCCAATCCTTCAAGGAATGCAATAACACCTTCTCTCCTGGATACAGTGCACATTTTTGTAGCATACACTCTTCCTTTTCACTGTCACAAACTGCATAGAGAATGAGGTCTTTATATGATAGTTGTTTTTCCCCCAAAGCTGATAGCTGAAGTTTGGGATTTTGGTGGTAGGTACAGACACACACAGAGTGTGTTCCTCCAGCTCCTGCCAAGACACACCATTTGGGTCTCAATGCAGCAAATGATGAGAAACCTATTTTTGGATTAGTGTCATTTGCCTTGAAAACAGCGAAAATCTCATGTAAATTACCAAGCACCAATCGTTTCTGCTGTAGTTGCTTCTCTCCTTCATGATTCCTAATTGATAGACAATCCTTCTTGCCTGGACATATTCTGCTTATTTCATCTGATTCATAGAAAGTGCACACTGCTTCCTTCTCTTTCTTTGTTATAACCCGACCTTTGCTAATATGTGGAACTTCTGGTAATATGCCATGTTCTTTATTTATTTTGCGGCTGGTTGAAACCATTCTTGTAGATGCATTGAAGAAAGATGCTGTTCTGTGAATGGTGTATGGTGAGAGTGTTAGTATTTGAATCTTCCTCTTGTAGTCAGTCGTCTCACTGAAGGCATTCTTGAGTGCTTGCATCACTCCTGCATGCCTGCGAAAATGATATACATGTTTGAGTAAATTTATATGCAAACATATGATCTATATATAGGCTTAGTACACTTTAATGAAGGTACTACAGATATACAGTACTCACAAATTATTGTCATCCATTTTAGATTGCTTTTCTTCACTTTCTTGTGTAAAACTTGTGTCATATGAAGTTTCTAGCTTTCTCTTCAGGGATGTTGATGCCATTTCAAATTTTGTTTCAGCCTTTGAAGATCTCCCTTTTCGTGACAGTCCCTCTGAAAAACAAATAAAATAAATTGTTATAACTTTTTTTAATCAACTGTAGGCCTATAGATGTACATGTACATTACATATGAATTTGGTAAATACCGTATATATAATCATAACTGTATTGATCTTCATTATATAAATTGATATGCATACATCTGAATTTGTCAAATATATAAAGGTTGTAATGTTCATACATGTAGTTATATATATTGATGTTTTGTTGCTATAATATCTACATAAATTAACACTTTAAAAATACTTAAACTTACTTGTCTTCACTGGTGTCACATTCAGCATTGGAAGAATTGTGTCTAAATCTCCTTGGAAATCTTCAAACATTATTTCAGTAGTACACCCATAGGCAGAGGAACGTTTTTCTGTGGCAGTGGCATCAGTGTCTGAGTTCGAATCTGAGACAATATCAGAGACTTTTTTGTCTTCAGCTTTGATTTTATTGATATCATTAACACAATTTTTACAAATGTAATCTCCATATATTAATCCGTGAATTCCTTGCAGTGTATTACGGACTGGCACAAGTGCTTTTTCGATCTTCTTCTTATGTTTTCTAAGAGGATCAGCACAAACTTTTCTACCCATCTTGTTTATCTGTAAGAAAGGCATAAAATAAGTAATTAATTTATGTTCACAAAATATATTATTTAACAGTACAGTACAATATGCATATACATATGGCATTTTGCCAGAAATTTGAAAAATTCTTTAAGACAGTATAGATGGTGAATAAGATACATTTTTATTGTTTATATTAAAAGTGCAATGGTGGAACTTCATTTTGTGTAAAGAAATGTTTCCCCCAAAATGTGTGAACTTCAAGGTCAAAGGTCAATTCATTCCTTGAAAAAGGGTGAACATTTTTATTTGCTCTCCTATTGCTGTTTTCGTTGCATTTTTGGATTCTACAGCTCATTCTGAGTCCAAAAACATATAGTTTCATATGGTTACGATAATTAGTGAATGTGTGAGGTGCATCCAAAGATGCCGACCTTGAGCTATTTTGACCTTAACCTTGATTTTTCTGACCTTCATAACTCGTGAAGTAATGGTCGTAGAAAGCTGAAACTTTCACAGCTGGCTTTCCTGCACAAACTTACCTTATACACCAAAATAAGCAAGATCTGAGATGGTCGGGTGTTAAGCACTGATTCACCTGTGCTGGAACCCCTCTGTTGTAATTTTCAGGTTCAATAAAGTAGGTAGACATTTTGTTTGTTTAGCTACATTTAGATCTATAACCCTAGCAAATTGCACTCAGTTTTGAATAAAAAAGAGCTTCGATTTAAGTCTGTTTTAATGCAACTGTTTACTGTAGCTACAGTGCAATACATTAGCTTTAGGTACTGCACAAGAAGTTGGTTGGTTCATTAATATTTTAAAATCCCCCTTAAAAGATTTAGCTACTATAAACTAAGTCTGATATTATAATTTTCCCTATTTATGATGATGTATGATAATACATCTCTCAATTCTACCATTTTTATTTAGTGATGGGGACTAGCTATAAGAAAAGGAATTTAACTATAAACTACAGTACTAGAATATTTATGATAGGTCAGTTTTTAATATACAGGGTGTCCCAGAATTAACTATCTATTTCAATGAAATCGGACAAATTTAATAAAAACTGACATAATTTTGTGTTTATTACTAAATTATGATACAAAAACAAATAGATTTATAAATCATAAGTCAAAACTTTATTGAGAAGTTTCAACATGTGCACCATCTGTATCTCTGCAAATTTCAAATCTATCCTCAGCGCTGCGAAACACATTTTGAAGCATTTCAGGTGTTATCTCCCGCACTGCCAACTGGATGCGTTCTTTAAGTTCAGCTAAACTATTGATCTTTTGGTGATAAACCTTTGTTTTTATGAAACCCCATGCAAAGAAATCCAGGGGTGTCAAATCCGGAGAACGCGGAGGCCAAGGTCGAGGTCCTCCACGTCCAATCCACCGATTCGGAAGGCGTCTGTTGAGGTATTCTCGAACAATTAGAGCATAATGACATGGTGCTCCATCTTGTTGAAATACAACATTATCAAGAATGCCATCATCAAGAAGCTATGGTTCGAGAAACTGCTGAAGCATATCAAGGTAGACGGTACCTGTTACAGTTGCTTCCGCAAAGAAGAATGGGCCATAAATTTTGGATTTGGTCATTCCAAGCCACACGTTAACTTTTGGAGAGTCTCTTTGCCATTCTATGACTTCAGACGGTCTTTCATTGGACCAGATAATGAAAAAATTTAGAAATTTATACATTTTTAACACATATTGAACATGATAAACATAAATAAAAGTGTGTTTTTAAATTTTTTTCCGATTTCATTGAAATAGATAGTTAATTCTGGGACACCCTGTATAAAGCAGCTGATCTTGTAAAGTTTAAAGTACAGCAAAACAGACCTAATAACACTACCATAAAGTTGTATTAAAATTTTTTATTTCAAAGAAATGATATTTTCACTTGGAACTTAGTTTCTCTATTTTAGACTAGGGTCAGTCAAGTGGTTAGAAATTGTGAAAAATTTTATATTTTTGTTCAATGATCAAAGATCAATTTTCATAAATGTTTAAAGAAAATACTTTTAATTGGAAGGGTACCATGCTAGTTACTTATTTTGAAAGTTTTTGTAATTTGGAGTTTCTTAGTTAGCTATGCAATATTTTTTAATTGATTATATGCTTTTGTTGCATATATATATTGGGATTGAAATTTTTTTTTTTTTTATATAGAAATATGGCAGCTACTTTAAATACATGAAATTGTAAAGGTATCATTGTAATTACTGCATATTTGTAAAACTTTTTTAATTTATAGTTAGTGTGCAAATTATTTAGAAAACTGAAAATGCACTGTTCAATTTAAGTAAATTTATTGCAAATTGAAATTTTTTATTCTTAAATGTAAATGTAGGGATCAGATTTTTTATTGCATAGGGTCCTATTCTGAAAGCTTTTTACAATATTGTAATTGTATGTCAATTCAGCCACCTGAGAACATGAACATCTCAGATTTTCATGATATTTGGTACATTAGTAGGTATGTGTGTGAAACTAAAATTTCCCAAATTTTAGAGCTGGCTGACCTTTGGTTGCTGAGATACGGGGTCACAAAATTTGGACCTTTGACCTGATTTTTTACTTAGTGTCAAATTTCAAATTGCTGTAGCCACATAACTAATAAAGCTAAAGTTCTGATTCTAGTGTCATTTTGAAGCTCTTAAACAGCTTGTCATAATATTATTATCTCTTGTCATAAGCCTCTAAAATGAAAATTTAAGAAAATATCCTTGACCTTTGACCTTAAATAATACACCATTCAATAGCTTAAATCTAAAATTTTAGCTTCCTCAGTCAAAAACTTTTAATTTTATGGTCGCTTAACCCTTTGCCTGTCCAAAGCATTTTCATAAGTTTGGTCCAAACGTCCATGCTTGTTTTCAGACTTTTGGTTATAGGAGGTTTATTTGGTTTAGTTGGTGGGTAATATGTGATCATAGAATGTATCACACTAAATATTATTTATGATGCGCTCTGTGTATCATATGTGATGCACGGGACAGGCAAAGGGTTAAATGGCCCCCACCTTCGACAAAAAATGCCCATGTTGGGCTTGATCGGCCAATGCCTTCATTTTGAGAGGCCTTGAAAAGTGTCTTCAAATAGGAGTAGAAGCTTCAAATTTGTCATGCCAATACAACTTCTGGTGGGCTTTTCAATTTTGCAAGCAAAAAGGCTGTGGAACAAATAGTTTCTAAGTTACAAGGGCTTAAATATGGCTCCATTTTGAAGCTTGCATCAATTCCTCCCACTTTTACGACTCTACCATTTTCAAAAGTTTTAGTTCTACATCAATCACAGCTGTTTTAATACTCCTAATAGTCTCTATGGTTGTAAATTTATGAGTGAAATAAAAAAATAACCAAAAAGATTTATTTCTATTTTTAAAAATTTCCAAAAGTTGATATTTTCACAAAATTTGCAAAATTAACATCAACTTTGGGACTTAATATAAAGGTGTCTGAAATTAGTCAGGGAGTTGATACTTCTAGTAAAGAAAGATACATATATGTAAAAAAAACATATATTAAGGGATAGATCTCAACTCCTTCATATGTTTTGGTGATTCAAAGAAAAGTACTTTTTGTGAAAAATCTCAAATTTTTGCAAAATTTGTAAATTTTTAAATTTCTATTTATGACATTGAATTGTAATTTTACTTCCATTTTATTACTTATTAAGTTGATTTACAATTGTAATATGTAAATAAGTCTAAAACAACGAATTTAATATGTCTGTCAAAACAACCAGTGACTCGAAGGGCTCTTGGGTAGCTCATTTCGCTTTGTATATTCTTATAAATGTAAAACATGATGGTTAATCATTAATGTCCAGGCCTATTTTATAGATCATGATCTTTTATTTTCAGAAAATTTAACTAGAGCAATTAAGTTAATTTTACTGCCTGTAATAATGGCTTATTCTAATCAAGAATCAAAGTGCAGCTTTGGTATGTACTTGGATGATCCATGTCATGAACACAGACTCACCAGGAAGGTGGGTATGTATACCTTACATGAGCTGACAGATGAAACAAGGAAACTGCTATTGTGGAGAACAAAAGCAACTGTAATCAACCCAAATAGTGCTACTGTATGCTACCACCATGAAAAAATGTTTGGAATGCATTACCAACAAATGCAATGTAGCTGCCAAGATCCATGGAGAAATCATCGAAAGAAGATAACAAGTAAGTAAATATAGGTACTAATATATTTATATTTCATAAAGAAGTTTATATTGTAAATTGTAACCTAAATTAGCTATTTAATTTTAATAGGGTAGGCTATATACTGTGCTACTGAATGCATATGTTTTGAATATTTTATACGAATAGCCTATAACCAAATGTTGAGGTTTCAAAATTATTTTCCAATGTGTTTAGAGTTTACATTACCCTACTTTATTTGTAGAATCACTACAAATTATTGACAAAGACATAGCAACTAGACTGAATCTGATACCAGGACAGAAACTTTGCTCAACATGCTTCTCTAGAGCCAAGACGATTGAAGATGAAAAAGACTCGGGTAGTGATGAATATGTTCCAGAAGAAATAGTTAAAGAGACATTTGACGAAATGTTAGGTTCACTAGAATGCTCACCCATTAAGTATGTAAGAGCAAGAGATCGAAAGTTTTACGCGAAAAGGAAACTAAAGCAAATTGAAACATCAACAAAATCAAAGCTGTCAAAAGTACTTCATATGAAGCCTAGCATTTTGGATGAGGAAGCAGAGAAACCTATAGAAAGTGAGGAAGAAAAGTGTTATCAGCATATGATAGAGGAATTGAAAGAAAAGTGTAAAACTAGTACCAGACAAGAAATATAATTCTAACACTCCTTCCAATTGGTAAAACCTGGTCCAGAGAAAGAATTATGAAAGAATTTGAAGTGTCAGCCAGAATGGTTAATGCTGTGAGGGCCTTAAAGAGAAAAGAAGGTATCCTTCCTATAATGAGAAATAAAAAGAGTAGCAAGGGTATAAGCGATGAAATAAAGGAAAGAGTGATAGAATTTTTCCAAAACAATGAATATACTAGAGAATGCCCTGGTAAAAAAGACTACAAATCAATAAAAACAAATCAATAAAAACACCACAAGGGAAGGTTCACAAGCAGAATATACTGTTGTTAACAAATATCAGAGAATTATATACGCTTTACAAAAATAAATATCCAAATAACAAAATCTCCAAATCAAAGTTTTTTGAACTGAGACCAAAATGGTGTATGGGTGTGGGGAGCAGGGCCGGATTTACTTGCTTGTGGGCCCTAGGCCAAACCTTATCAGTGCCCCCCCCCCCCCCCCCAAATATTATTTATATATATATCGTAATATTGTAATGTAAAAAAAAAAAGAATTACAACATAATGTAACACATCAATAATTTTATTCAAATTAGTTTTATATCATGTACAACTTATTCTTACACAAAGGAATAATGGAAAAAAATACAGTCAAATTGAAGCATAATAAATTTTGCAATAAGAATTACAACATAATGTGATACATTACACATTAATAATTTTTAATCAAATTAGTTCCATATCAAGTACATCAAAGTAAATCAAGTTCCATATCATGTACATCTTACACATAGGAATAATGGAAAAATACAATGAAACTGAAGCATAATAAATTTTGCAAGCACAACTATATGAAGTTCAAAATGACTTTTTCCTGCTTTTTTCTATGGCAAATTTGTCAATGATACTGTTTGTGTCAAGGGATTGTAGGAGGTCCCCAGTGGGCCCCCAGTTACTGGTGGGCCCTAGGCCAATGGCCTATGTTGCCTATTGGAAAATCTGGCCCTGGTGGGGAGTAAAGGATCACACAATGTATGCATTTGTGAAATACACCAGAACTTTAAACTTTTATGTGAATCACTCCCCGTCAAAGTAGAATTAAGAGAGTTACTAGGGAACATAGTCTGCAACACTGAAACCAGAAACTGCATGATTAATAACTGCAAAACATGTCCTGGTTTAAATGAATTATGGGATTGGCTTCTTACCATTTTTGAAAACAATGATTATGACATGGATGATGAGGTTTCCTTTAAGCAGTGCTTCATACAGACTATACCCAACTGGTCACAATGACAAAAAGTGTTTCGAATGTAGTAGAAGACATATGTGAAAGTGCAAAAAAGTTGAAAGTACACCATTTCATAGCAAAAGCCCAATCAAAATATTTGTCCGACTGTAAAGAAAACCTCAATGATTCTACAGCATTAGTGCTTGTTGACTTCTCTGAAAACTATAGTTTTATAATTCAGGATGCCGTACAAGGGCATCACTGGGACAATACCCAGGCTACCTTGCATCCGGTAGTCTGCTATCAAAAAGTTGATGGTGAACTAAAAGTTACAAATTTTTGTGTAATATCAGATTCACTTACACACAACACAACTGCAGTTCATTCTTTTTTATGTGAAGCCTTGAAATTACTTAAAAGTCAGAATCCTAAACTAAAACATATTTGTTACTTTAGTGATGGCGCAGCAAGTCAATATAAAAACTATAAAAACATCATTAATTCAGTGTTACATGAAAAAGATTTCCAACTAACATGTGAATGGAACTTTTTTGCCACCTCTCACGGAAAGAGCCCCTGTGATGGTGTTGGTGGCACTGTCAAAAGGTTAGTTGCCCGGGCAAGTCTACAAGCAACAAGGTCACATCACCAATCCAAAAGAGATGTTCGATTGGTGCAAATCTAATATTAATGGTATACAATTTCTGTACATTGATTCAGCTAAAATTGAGGAAAATGCTAATTTATTTGAGTTAGAAAAAAGGTATTCCTTAATTAAGACAATCCCAGGAACCCGTTCATATCACTGCTTTAGACCATCAACAGGCATTAAACTGTACAAAATTTCTAGTGATGAAAATTTCTTTAACATACAACTTTCCTTCCTCAATGCTACACAAGAAAATGTGGCTTACCAATATAAACCTGGTACATATTTGGCCTGTTTCTATGAAGGTGACTGGTTTGTTGGAAACATAGTTGAAGTGTGTGATACTGAGAAGGATCTATTAGTAAATTTCATGAAAAAGAATCCTTTTAAATGGCCTGAACAAGAGGACATTTGCTGGATTCCATTCCAACATGTTTTGTGTTCAATTGAACCACCTACAGTTGCTGGGAAAATGGGGAGACAGTACAAGTTATCAAATGATTGTTTATCTAAAATTGAGGAGTATTTTAAAAAAAGCCTAAGTAACTACAGACCTGTATCAAGCTGAATAATAAATTGCCAATTTATGGCTGTGAGGCCATAGAGTGTTGAAGACAATCAGACTTAAAGCCTGAGTACAATAATAAATTCCTGAGTCAGTGTCTAAACATAAGAGTTATTAGCTATATATAAGTTTACATACGAATTTACATAAAACAACACGTATTAAAAAAAGAATATGACTTATAGCCAATAATTCACATGCTTAAAAACTCAGGAATTCATTATTGTATATAGCTAAGTACTGTACACTTGTATTAAGGGAAGTAATACAACAAAGCTACTTAAATTTAAGGTTTTGTACTGAAAATGGTGGTTACTGCTAGTTTATCTGTACTAACTGCATAATTTAAATTACTAGGAAGTGCTTAAAGAGCAGTAGAACACGGTTCTACATGATTTACTTAGGTAGATCCAAGTATTGAGCCTACAAGCTGGTCCATCTGTTGTGTTAACTGCAAATGTAGTAATAATCTAGGTATATATTATGTCTTTTTTATGAGTAAAACTTATTTAGATAATTTAACATTTGTGAATTAACTTACCAAGTAATAAAATGGAAGTAAAATTACAATTCAATGTTGTAAAAAGAAATTTAAACATTTCAAAATTTTGAAAAAATTCAGAATTTTTCACAAAAAGTACTTTTCTTTGAATAGCCAAAACTATATGAAGGAGTTGAGTTGAGATCTATTCCTTAATATATGTTTTTGTACACACATGTATCTTTCTTTACTAGAAGTATCAACTCCCTGACTAATTTCGGACACCTTTATATTAAGCCCCATTTGAAGTTGATGTTAATTTTGTAAATTTTGTGAAAATATCAACTTTTAGAAATTTTTAAAAATAAAAATAAATCCTTTTTTGGTTATTTTTTTATTTCACTCATAAATTTACAACCCATAGAAACTATTAGGAGTATTAAAACAGCTGTGATTGATGTAGAACTAAAACTTTTGAAAATGGTAGAGTCATAAAAGTGGGAGGAATTGATGCAAGCTTCAAAATGGAGCCATGTTTAAGCCCTTGTAACTCAGAAACTATTTGTTCCACAGCCTTTTAGCTTGCAAAATTGAAAAGCCCACCAGAAGTTGTATTGGCATGACAAATTTGAAGCTTCTACTCCTATTACAAGACACTTTTCAAGGCCTCTCAAAATGAAGGCATTGGCCGATCAAGCCCAACATGGGCATTTTTTGTTGAAGGTGGGGGCCATTTAAGCGACCATAAAATTAAACTTTTTTGACTGAGGAAGCTAAAATTGAGCTATCTTAAAACGGTTTGCGGCAATTAATAACACAACTCAAGAAATTTTTTTTTTAATTCAGTAAACCTCCACGTGAGCCTCATTGGTAGCATGCAGAACATCAAGGCAATAGATGATTTTGTTCCAAACATTAAGAAGCATGTCTTGCATGATGGAAGCTAATGTCTCTTCAATCCGGTGTCTTAATTCTGTGATGTTATTAACTTTCTTTGCATACACTCTGTCCTTTGTGTAGCCCCATAAAAAGAAATCCAGAGGCGTGATATCCGGGGAATGAGGAGGCCATGGAATAGGGCCATCTCGCCCAATCCAACGAGAAGGGAACTTTTCATTGAGGAACCTCCGCACTTCTAATCCCCAGTGTGGCGGTGCCCCATCTTGCTGAAAGAACACATGGGGCTGCATATCCTCAAGCTGAGGTGCAGCATACCATTCAAGCATATCTAGATAATTTGTAGCCTTCACAGTGTTCTCATGGAAGAAAAATGGTTCAATCACACAGTTATGGGAGAGAGCACACCAAACGTTTATCTTGGGACTGTTGCGTTCGTGTTCAATAAATTCATGCAGATTTTCTGATCCCTATATATGGCAATTGTGCCTGTTGACTTTACCAGACAGATGGAATGTCGCTTCATCACTGAAAACGACATTGTTCAAAAAATGCTCATCTTCATCAATACGGTCAAGAATGTCAACAGCAAACTGTACCTATTTGGGTTTGTCATTTGGTAGAAGTTTCTGCAAGGTTTGCAATTTGTAGGCATAAAGTTTCAACCTCTTGTGAACTACTTTATGCACTGTTGAACGTGGTATTTGCAGTTCTCGGCTTGCTCGGTGGATGGATTTTGTAGGACAGCAGGAATTCAGGAGGCGTTTATCCTATCTTATCTTCAGACACACTAGGTCTACTAGCTCCTTTCTGATGTAGCACACTGCCAGTTTCTTGAAATTATTTCAGCCATCGCTTGAGTGATTGCTTTGTTGGTGGAGTTTTCTGATATTCCTCCCGAAAATGTCTCTCTACAGTAATTGGAGATTTGGTTTCTCACATCCACAGCACACACATTGCTTTCTCCTTCACTGTCGCTATTGTGCCCCTAGTGGATGTTCTGCGAAATAAAGAAAAAAATTTCTTGTTATTAATTGCTGCAAACCATTTTCAGATAGCTCCTATAATAACGAATTTATTAAGGCTTATAATGGGGTGAATAATTTATGGACACCCTATATATGGTTCCATTATTATATATATATATACCTGCACACATTTCATTCAACACTGCCTTTGGGATAAACACATCACTTCCACATACATAGACAAACACTTTACACTAGGATTAGGGAATCTCTGGGCGAGGCTTGAGCGGCTGTCAATTTTTCGGCACTGAGGGTTTTGACCCTGGAGGTTATTAACAATAACAACAACATGACCCATCTTTCCTTGGGTTGATATGGGCATGCCCAGTGAAAATATATATATATATACTGCATTTGCACTTAAGCAGATTACATTTTCTCCAATGTTTTCAAAAGTTTTTCCCCGATTTCAATGAAATTTGTAGCAAATAATCACTATATATAGCAGCATTGATGGTATTCATTTCGATAAAATATTTTGATAATTAAAATAATTATCTCATTTTATTGAAAAATATGTAAAATAGTGTGTTCCAAATTATTAAGCAAGTATTCTATTTACGGATCTAAATGGTGAAAATGGGTAAGAAGAAGGATTTAACATTAACTGAGAAAAGAAAAATAGTCAAGTTACTCACTGAAAATATAAAATCTATTGAAATTGCAAAGCAGGTTGGCAGAGCTTATCGAACTGTAAACAAGTTTGTAGCTTTTCATTCATCGGTAAATAATACAGTATTAAAATCTGTTTTCACGTACTGACACACCCATTCAACATGCTGCTTCTTGTACCTGGGTGTTAATGGTGACTGAATCGTAGGTTTACACGTCTTGTCAATTGTTTGGAGGATTCCACATCAAGATGTTCTTGGTACATTATGTATGCCAGCCTGCTCAAAAACCTCTTTACTTGAGGACAATGGATGCTTTGCAATTTGCACTTGATTACAGATATCTGCTGCCTTGTCACTTTTCTTATAGCTCCTTTATCACTTCACTGCCTCAGTTTGGTACCCTCCACTACAAACTTGTTTACAGTTTGATAAGCTCTGCCAAACTGCTTCGCAATTTCAATAGATTTTATATTTTTAGCGAGTAACTTGACTATTTTTCTTTTCTCAGTTAATGTTAAATCATCCTCCTTACCCATTTTCACCATTTAGATCCATAAACAGAATACTTGCTTAATAATTCAGAGCATAATATTTTACATATTTTTCAATAAAATGAGATAATTATTTTAATTATCAAAATATTTTATCGAAATGAATACCATCAATGCTGCTATATATAGTGATTATTTGCTACAAATTGCATTGAAATCAGGGAAAAACTCTTGAAAACATTGGAGAAAATGTAATCTGCTTAATAAATGTGAATGTAGAGTATACAGGGTGTACATAAAGTCAGGATCTATTTTTGTGAAGCACTTGGAAATTATATGGAATTCAATCATAAAGTGGTAATGTTTATTAAATAATTAAGAGTAGGATTCGACGTGACGCCCATCAGTATCCCTGCACAGCTCAAATCGTTCCGCAGCATTTCTAAACATTCTGGAGCATTTGCGGGGTTATGTTATCTGCAGCAGTTCGTATACGTAAGTTTTCAAGACTCGTAATCTTTGTCTGATAGACGTGCGATTTGATAAAGCCCCATGCAAAGAAATCTAAAGGGGTTAAATCTGGTGATCTCGCTGGCCAAGGTCTGTTGCTTCCGCGTCCGATCCAGCGATTTGGAAAACATCCATTTAGATAATCCTGAACAATTTTGGCATAGTGACAAGGAGCACCATCATGTTGATAGATGACGGGGATAGGATTGTTAGTACTGTCGTCTATCAACATGATGGTGCTCCTTGTCACTATGCCAAAATTGTTCAGGATTATCTAAATGGATGTTTTCCAAATCGCTGGACCGGATGCGAAAGCAACAGACCTTGGCCAGCGAGATCACCAGATTTAACCCCTTTAGATTTCTTTGCATGGGGCTTTATCAAATCGCACGTCTATCAGACGAAGATTACGAGTCTTGAAAACTTACGTATATGAACTGCTGCAGATAACATAACCCCGCAAATGCTCCAGAATGTGTTTAGAAATGCTGTGGAACGATTTGAGCTGTGCAGGGATACTGATGGGCGTCACATTGAATCTTACTCTTAATTATTTAATAAATGTTACCACTTTATCATTTTATGATTAAATTCCATATAATTTCCAAGTGCTTCACAAAATTAGATCCTGACTTTATGTACACCCTGTATATGCCTACTGTATATATCTACATTATATATAACTTGAATGTGTAACTTACTTTTCTCTGTTGCAATTCTATGAGGGCCTTGGAGGCCTTAGCAGTAGGGTGGCCCACTTTTCAATTTTTTTTTAAAAGTATAGGTTATCGTAGTTTTTCCCATTATTTGGCACTACATATACTAGCACATTGGTACCATTTTTACAAAAATTGATCAATATTTAGGGGTCTCGCATCGACCTTGAAATTACGAGTTTTTTTTTTTTAAATGTGTACTTTTTAACCTTTTACTGAATCAAGATAAATCATTAAGTAGGGATGTTTTCTGAATCCTCTTGATGAGAGAAGTCGTTTGGTGTGCCTTCCAATGTCATACGCCTAATGGTTTAAAAGTTGTGCCTGTATACAGGTAATACCAATGTGCTAGTATAGTGCCAAATAATGGGAAAAACCACGATCACCTATACTTTTCAAAAAAAATCAGCAAATAGCAGACAAATAAGGAAGAAAGAAACAATAACTTAAACAATCACTTTTGCATTGTATTGACCACTATCACACGTCACTGGCTGCAACATTGTCCCTCTGTGCTATGTCATCGTGGCGAGTGATGACTTCTTGAAGTCGCCGAGCTCTTTCCGGTTCTTTTCCACCACTTGCAGAAGATCCTGTAGCTGTGCCTCGTCCTTTGTGACCGTGTTCGCATAGTCTTGTATCAGTTGGACTCTTCTTTCAGCGACATTGGTGATCTGGAGATTAGAGATCACATCCTTCAGATGACAAAAGTCCTCATTCTCGTCCCACTTATCAGTTGGCAGGGTGAGCCACGAAGACCCATACATCTTCAGACCTGCAAATAAGAACCAGGAGGACTCATTGATCAGGTCGGGGAGTAGCGTCATCTCGTCGACTGAGACGTTCTCGTATGTGAAGTCTTTGGGTACAGGGAGGTGGGACAGCTTCTCTGCCATCTGTTGCTTCACAGGAAGGAAGTTCTGAAACACATGCCATATATTTCAATTTCATGGTTGTAAAGTAACCTATTTTTGTTCACATTCAGTTCTCTTTTTAATTGACATTATGCTTCATGAATCTCATTACTAAATTGATAGCTATGAAAACTTAATCAACTGACCTTGACCATTTTGCCATCCCAGTGGACAACAGTGTGCCTCGGTGGCGTGAAGGAGTCCTTCACAGCCATCGCCACTTCACGGCGATGTGACACACTTCACCGGCGAGCCGTTTCTTTCGAGATGCTGAACTGATTGAGGTCTGCTGGTGGATCCGCCGAACGTGTGATAGCAGCCATAATGCTTACTACCTATGTAGAGAATGGAAAGTGGAAAGGAAACTGTCAAGAATACATGTGGGTTACAGGACACTTTAAAACTGACGCTATCGATGAATACTATACACAATACGCACCTTATTATTGGACATGTGGAAACGATCAGCCACTTCCATGACAGCAGGTGCATTAAGCCTAGGTAGGGGGTAAAATGGCATGTTGTCAAAAACAAGTGAATCATAGCCTCATTTTGTGTGAAAATACATGAATATGAAGTTTTGAAAAGGTTTTTTGCTGAAAATTGTGTATACAAAAATTGCACCACAATTTACTGATTTTTAGCATCAAAACAGCATTAGGGGGGTCAAAATTATGATTTTTGGAAATACTCACTATGTGCTTGGGAATGATTAGAGTTCTTGATATATATCTTTGGTAGCAAATAGAATTGTCATTTGTATTATATTTTTGATAAATTTATGCTAGAATTTTAGTCACACTTGAGTGATTTTGGAGAAAAATTGGCCTGTTCGAGCTCAAAATCCAGATATTTTGTGGTTTTCCAATCATTTATTGACAGAAAATGCAATTAAAAGCACACTGTTCTTATGACTGATTTTCTATTTCATTTTTTGCACTGCATGCTTGAAAGCTGTCACAATATCATTAATGTTAGTCAAGGCGAATCGGTTGATACGGGAATCAAACTTCCATCACCTTCAACAACAACATCAAGAATTTGTTCGTGCTGAACTGTCTGAACGTCTTCTTGTGCTGGGTACCGCCACCACTTGTTCATACCCTTCTTCTCACGGCATAAGTGGTCCAAAGTCATTGACTTGTCTGCAATGAACTTGTTATAGGCAATGAACCAGTTGTACTCTCCATTTTTCTCTTCATCCTGCCAAATGACAGCACATAGCTGATTCACCTCCAAGCACATGATTTTGTTGGTGGCAGGGGTGGTGGATGAAGACTTTGAAATAAGTTCCAGCGTTTCAACTGAAATTCCACACATTGTAGATAGGTTAGCACATGTAGATTTGATTTCATCTGTGCACACTTTAATATTTTTCCTCAGTTTTGGTCGATTCACAAATATGTCATCTGTTTGTGTGGTGGCTGAAACCATTGTCATGGTTGAATGAACTAGCCCGGAGTGATTCAAACTTTGATAAGTTCCAGCTGAAGGTGAGTGATTGTCATCTTGGTCATCCTCATTCGAATGAACATCAGCCATTGCAAAATCAATCTCAGCTGCTACCCTTTGTTCTTGTTCTAATTGTGCCATGTGTAATTGAGCCTTTTCCTGTATGTATTCAATGTCAATTTCTTCACTGATTCGTGCTATTCGAGTGGATTTTTGATCTTCATAGAATGCTTTTTCATCGCCAGTAAGTTCTTCAGTTTGTTTTCCAATGTCCAAAAGGCTATCTGGACATATCTCTGCGAAATAGAATGATGGTGTATGTTTGTATAGAAATAGATAAGCTAGGCTTATTTACTGCACATTGTTAAATTTCTCACCAGATCCTGCTTTAGGTGTGAAACTTCTCCACGCTTTATTTAGTTGTCGCAAGGATTTAGGTTCACTTGGACCCAGATTTTTCTTCTTCCCTTTTTTGCGATGGGCTATAAAAACAAATAATAATTAATAATAATATAGTGATGAAGTGATCCTACTTTATTACCAGCGAAACATAAGAAAGGAAAATAGAATGTACCTCGGATGTAGACTTGTGAGTGATAAATCTCAACCAATTTTGTCAGTTTTCTTTTAATAAAATTTATAGTCAGAACATGTTCTTCACCAAATGACTTGATCCAGATTTGTCATAGAGCTACACTGCATGCATGAATTGTTGCACTCCTACAATAAAAAAGACAGTCATGAGCTTTAGTTATTAACATATCAATATTGCACTTACGTTGTAAGACCATATAAACTTCAAAAACTTACATTTTTGAGCTTTTTGGTTGTGTCACCTCTGAAAATATTGCGATTGCTGCATCATACCAAGTAGGTAGCTTGTCACCAAAAATGAACACTAGCTTTTGTGCCATTGCTAGGCATGGTTGCTACTGATCGGCTGATTTTAAAGCGTTGCTTTTCCAAACTTTTATCACATTATTTCACAAAAGTGCTAAAAGTAAAACAATCACCAATTTCTGTATTCTAAACAAAAAAGATAGAATAAATATGTAAATTATCTGAAATATAGAAATGTACAAAGGTTAATATCTCATGTGAAGAGCAGCAGAACATTCAATAATATGTTATTAAATAAGTTTTTATGTTATAAGACTTAGTTTTGAAGCGGTTTAGCTATAAAATTGCAAACATACTAAAAAATGGTGGTTTTCGAGTAAATTTGAGTGCAATTTTTGTATATAAGCCAAAACCAATTTTTTTTTGCTTGAATCATGTTATTGGCATGAAAAGCTGTCATTTGAGCCTATGATCACTCAAATCTGAGCACATGACCCTGAGACCCCCCTCTACCCCCTACCTCTAAATTTAAGGATGCGGCGAGGAAGATTGACAGACACACTTGGCTCTTTCGGCAGAGGGAATGCTAGTTCTGTCTCCGACTCTCCTGACATGCCAGTACCATCATTCTCCATGGCCTCATCTCAGGTTTCGTACATGCACACTTTGAGGTTTGCGGCTCCTGGCAAGGACATTTTCTTCCTTCCTGTAGCTTTCTTTTTACAGCAAAAACTTTATCATTCCTGCTCATCGTTGCCACCTGAGGACCACGTTGATCGAGGTAGAAGTCAATGTCTTCTTTCTTGTCCTTGTCGGACAGCAGTCGATTCTTCTTTATATCTTCGACAGCATCAGATGCTCCAATATCCCACAGCTTGTCCACACTGTCCAAAAACTTCTGCCATTTTTCTCCGGTGTCAGTTTCTCATTTTCTGCTCTTTTGGAGTAAGTGCCACTCTTTCCACAATGCCTCTAGCTTCCGTTCGCAGTTGAGCTTTGTGATTGTTTTAATGCGGGCCATGTTCCAAAACTTTAAGATGTTGTTTACGGTTTCTTTGAATGTGTCTTTCCTGTTAGCAGTGTACTGGATAACTAACACTGAAGAAGTATTGCAAAACCTGCCGTGTTGTTGGCAATTTGCTACCACTGATGGCCAACTAAAAAAAATTCCGAGGCTGATCTTAGAGAAAGTAGCGATGTTATTTTCGCCTTTCCTTTTGATGACTCTCTATTTGTAGCTTCAAGAGTTCTTCCAGTTATGGTTGCCATCGATTTGTCCATGAGAAAGGATGAGGAACTCAGACAGAATTTCAAAATGTTATGATCTGCAAAAAAAGAAATAGGTTAGGTACCTGGCACAGGCATAGTGCATTTTCTAATTACCTATATACATTATACATTCCACCCGGGTATGGTGACTCATTTTTTTGAAAAGTATAGGTGATCGTGGTTTTTCCCATTATTTGGCACTATACTAGCACATTGGTATTACCTGTATACAGGCACAACCTTTAAACCGTTAGTTGTATGACATTGGCAGGCACACTAAATGACTTCTCTCATCAAGAGGATTCAGAAAACATCCCTACTTAATGATTTATCTTGATTCAGTAAAAAGTTAAAAAGTACGCATTTTAAAAAAAACTAGTAATTTCAAGGTCGATGCGAGACCCCTAAATATTGATCAATTTTTGTAAAAATGGTACCAATGTGCTAGTATAGTGCCAAATAATGGGATAAACCACGATCACCTATACTTTTCAAAAAAATTGAAAAGTGGGCCACCCTACTTAGCAGTTTCCTCCTTGGTGAGGTAGTATAGTCTTCCAGTTGCAGTAGATACCTCTACCTTTGTCAAAACATCAGAGTATGTAATTGTAAGAATATCTGGTTGATGAGGAAAAAAGAATGATAGGTTGGGACCAAGAGGATGAAGAAAAGATATTTTTACTTCCCTCTTCTCAGTTGTTTTGTCTAAAATGCATGCTAACCACCAAAGGTTATCATATTCAGCAGTGACAAAACCATGTAGTTTCTCTTCAGGTATAAGTTCTTCTTCAATGACTTTCTCAATACGTGAATATCCTGATGCTGAGAAATGCTTAACTTCTAGTGAAGTTAATGAAACTGGTTTTAAATGGTGTATTTTCTGAGTACCAGCACTTGTTCTTGCTTTTGAATGTCTAGTTTGGAGGAGAAATTCATCATTTTCATAATCTTCATTGGTTGAAAAATGTGGTGTAATATTATTATTATCTTTGGTAAATATATACAGCTGTTGTGCAGTAAGGATTTGTTTATCATAAGGCTGTTGCAGACTAGCTTTAGCAGCTAACCTCTTAACAGTGCCTCCTACACCATCACATGGTCCCTTCCCATGGCTTGTTGTAAAAAAATTCCACTCTGCATCAATTCCAAAGTCATCTTTGTGGTGGCAAAGATTCAGAAAGTTTTTGCAGTGTTTATATTGTCCAGCACAGCCATCTGAAAAGTATATGATTTTGTTGATGGATGGGATGTTCTCTTTTGAAGTTTGAGATGCTTTTGAAACAAATGTATTGCAACTGTGTTATGAATATTGCACTCAGATATGACAACAAAGCTTAGGTGAGCAATCTCATTTTGCTTGTTATAATACAAAACAAATGGATGTAGAGTTGCCATGTAATTGTTCCAGTGAAAACTCTGCACCTCATGTTGGAGAACAGAAGAGTAATTTTTGGCAAAATTGCACACTACTAGGACTTCACTTGGTTTCAGTGACTTTTTAGTTTCATTGTAATAATTAGCTTGCATCTTGGTCAGGAAATCATGGATTTCATAAAAGAGAACATCCCATCCATCAACAAAATCATATACTTTTCAGATGGCTGTGCTGGACAATATAAAAACTGCAAAAACTTTCTGAATCTTTGCCACCACAAAGATGACTGGAATTGATGCAGAGTGGAATTTTTTTACAACAAGCCATGGGAAGGGACCATGTGATGGTGTAGGAGGCACTGTTAAGAGGTTAGCTGCTAAAGCTAGTCTGCAATGGCCTTATGGTAAACAAATCCTTACTGCACAACAGCTGTATATATTTACCAAAGATGATGATAATATTACACCACATTTTTCAACCAATGAAGATTATGAAAATGAAGAATTTCTCCTCCAAACTAGACATTCAAAAGCAAGAACAATTGCTGGTACTCAGAAAATACACCATTTAAAACCAGTTTGTTTCATTAACTTCACTAGAGGTTAAGCATTTCTCAGCATCAGGATATTCATGTATTGAGAAAGTCAATGAAGAACAACAACTTATACCTGAAGAGAAACTACATGGTTTTGTCACTGCTGTATATGATAACCTTTGGTGGTTAGCATGCATTTTGGACAAAACAACTGAGAAGAGGGAAGTAAAAATATCTTTTCATCCTCATGGTCCCAACCCATCATTCTTTTTTCCTCATCAACCAGGTATTCTTACAACTACATACTCTGATGTTTTGACAAAGGTAGAGGCATCTACTGCAACTGGAAGACTATACTTCCTCACCAAGGAGGAAACTGCTAAGGCCTCCAAGGCCCTCATAGAATTACAACAGAGAAAAGTAAGTTATATATACTGTATATATTAGGGTGGTTCACAAGCATACCGTAGGGAAAATTTAGCATCTGAGATTTCATTTTTGGGTCATTGTTGCTTTTGTTCCTACACTTAGTGTGAATAACTGTGTGAAGTATGGTTGGTCTACGGTGTCGTTACGAGGTTGCTCAATCATGCATGACGT
Source organism: Bathynomus jamesi (assembly GCA_023014485.1). NCBI lineage: Eukaryota > Metazoa > Arthropoda > Malacostraca > Isopoda > Cirolanidae > Bathynomus > Bathynomus jamesi. Next base: position 179,123 of record JAJOZX010000258.1, on the reverse strand, counting down.
GTCTCACTAATGACTGATTACTATAGTATGACTAAATTTGGCTTCTTCTTTTGTAGGAATGTGTAGAAATGCCACCGAAGCAATCAAAAACACGGTCTAGCAGTGAGGTGTGGTTACTAGGGAAGTCGGAGGAGAAGTTAACTAGGGCAGGACTCCCTACTAAGCTTCAAGTACCTTCAGTCCTCCAGAAATTCATGTTCCACCATCTGGAGGAGAGGAAAACAGAATATAACAGTGCGGTGATGACCATTTAGGCTTTGATCCCATTTTGGACAAAAGCAAATGTTTCAATGACAGATACGAGATACGCTGAGAAGCTCCTGAAACTGTACGAGCAATACAGGGGGCTGAAGAAGAACCGCACAAAGAATTTTCCATCCTACAGAATGAAGGAGGACATATTTCACGGAGACCGTGATGATGTGTTCGATCTTTCACATCATGATGCCCTCGAGACCATGATGAATGAGGAGGACAAGAACTTCCTTGTCGCTCAGCTCGATAATCCCACTTCCTCCAGCTTTGGCCTGATTGACAAGAAAATGGCTGACCAACAAACGAGGAAGAGGATTCGGTGTGAGGCAGAGATGAACTGAGAGGAGAAGGCCAAGCGTGAGGCAGATGCGAGACGGTCCCAGGGAGAACTGGAGGCTTCTAGTCCAAGCACATCTGAATCATCAGATTCAGATACTGTAGTTTTTAAGGAGTCAGCACGAAAACATTCCACTCCTAAGCGATTGAAGTCTGTGATCACGCCTGACATTTCCTTAGCCTTGGATCGCCACAACATCAGTGACAGGAAAGGAATGGCAGTGGTTGCAGCAACTATTAAATCGCTGGAGCACAACTTGGACGAAGTGTCAATCTCACGCAGCACCATTCGTCGCGTGAGACAATGTACATGTGAAGCAGTGTGCTGCGAAGATCAGGCCACTTTCAAGACCCATGAGCCCCTTCTCTTGCACTGGGATAGTAAGCTGCTTACAGATATCTCCCATGGGTTAGAGGTGGTGGACTGTGTGGCTGTGCTTGTAACCGGTAACAGGGAAGAGAAACTCCTTGGAGTTCCAATGGTAGCTGCTGCAACTGGAGCATCTCAGGCTCAGGCATGCCTGAAGCTTGTGGATGACTGGTCTTTGAGGGGCAACGTTCGAGGTCTTGTTTTTGATACAACTGCGTCCAACACGGGACTTCATGCTGGAGCTTGTACTCTCATTGAAAAGGAGTTGTATTGATCTGGTGTGGATCGCTTGCTGACACCACGTGGTAGAAGTCATCCTTGCTGCGGCCTTTGGTGCTTGTTTCAGAACATCCAGTGGACCTGAAATTGGCCTATTCAAGCGCTTCAAGCAGCACTGGGTTTTCATTGATCGCAGCAAGTTCGAGAGTGCACCTGACAACCTGTTCATTGAAACAGCAGAGGAAGGAAATGGTCTCCTACTACAAGGAGGCTGTCAAGAAGAGGAGCCAGCGGGACGACTATGATGAACTGATGCTTCTCTGCCTCCTTTTCTTGGGAGGGAAGCTTGACAGTCCTGTGAGAATTCGAAGCCCTGGAGCCATACACCATGTGCGATGGATGGCCAAGGCCATTTACATGCTCAAGGTGTTCCTATTCAGAGATCAATTCACCGTGCTTCAGACCGAGAAACGGAACATCGAGGAACTAAGCCTGTTTATCACGCACCTTTACGGCCGCTACTGGAACGAGGCCAGTGTTGCATATATGGCTCCATTGAATGACCTCACTTTCTTGCGCCAGCTGAAAGCTCACCCAGGAAAATGAATGATGTGGCATTTGCCACGATGAAGTGCCATTTGTGGTTCATTTCTGAGCACTTAATCCCCTTGGCACTCTTTGATCCTCGAGTTCACGCATCCATGAAGGAGAGGATTGCTCACAACATCGTAGCTGTTCCCGAAAAGAGAAAAGGACTCAAGCACGTGGACGGAAAAATGTTCTCCTTGAGCAATCCCTTGGAATTCTATGCCACCAAACGTTCAGCAATCTTCTTCGACCTCGTCATGCAGCACGGAAGTGAACAGGTGCAATCATTCCTGTCCAAGACACCAAATGATTGGAACACAGATCCAGCTTAGCAAGGAATGAAGGAACGTGTAGAGAAGATGGCAGTGGTTAACGATTGCACAGAAAGAGGAGATGCGCTCATTAAGGCTTTCAATAGCACAATCACGAAGGATGAAGCGCAAAAGCAGTACATTCTCTGCGCAGTTGCTCAGCACCGCAAGGAATTCAAAGAGCTGACTAAAACTGGTCTCAAGAAGACCTAAAGATCTTCAACTGTGTGCATTATTTGTTCCGCTGTTATAATTTCATATATATATATATATATATATATATATATATATATATATATATATATATATATATGCACACTGGACAAAAAATTAGTCACCCCTCTCAGAATGTACCTAATAACGTGTGACGGCGCCTCTGGCCTTGATAACCGCACGAATCCGGCGAGGCAGAGACTCTACGAGGTTGTGCATGTACTGAACATTGATTTGCTGCCACTCGTTCATCAGCCGGTCCCGAAGTTCCGCCAGAGTCCGTGGGTGTCTTCCTGTGCTTCACTTTCTGTTTCCAGCCTGAACAACACCTTCGACGCATTCAGGATTAAAGGCTTCATTGGACCTGCGATGTACTCGTCGCCTCCCATCATTGGAGAACAAACAAAAACGGGACTCATCGGACCAAATTACACGTTTCCAATCTGCCGCAGTCCAGTTTTTGTGCCTCTGAGCCCATTTATAACGTGCCAATTTGTGACTTGCTGTTAACAGGCCTCTTCCGTGGTACCCTGCTCCAGATGTCCATCGCATGCAGTTCTCGTCGCAATGTCCATTCGGAAATTGGTCGCTGGAGAACCTCATTGGTTTCTTGGAGCAATTGTTCTCTGGTTTGAAAACGATTTGCAGTTACTAGACGAGAAACATGGCGGCGGCCCCTATTGTCGAGAATTGTTTTCCGGCCACATTTACGCCGTCGATTGTCATTGATTGCGAACTACACCACTCTTTGTAAACTCGCTGGACAGTACGCGTTGACACACCAACAAATTGGGCTACTTCAGACATTTTGTGTCCGTGGGCTCTGCCAAACACGATGGCTCCTTTTTGCCACTGAGTAACATCTGCCTCACGACCCATTTTGCAGACTATATCCAACACACACTTTGTTCTTCACCACCTCACGAAACATCTGATCCTGTGTGCTACATCACCGCTACTTGTCACTTACCAATGCTACATCAGCGCCCTCTGTGTGACCTTGAACTTCCTACTATCGGTGCTATTAGGGGTGACTAATTTTTTGTCCGGTGTGCTTATATATATACTGTATATATGAAATATAGTCATAAATTGTCAAGTCATTATTATCCTTGTTCAATAAATGTTCCAGTCATAAATTGTCAAGTCATTATTCAAATTGTTTCATTTTGAGCGAGTGCATAAAAAGGTCCTAGAGCAAAGATAATTGGCACGTTTATTCTTGTGGGGGAATAGAATAAGGGCAGATGTGACCAAATTTAAAATTCCAAAAAACGCTGTTGTGGACCACCCTAATATATATATATATATATATATATATATATATATATATATATATATATAATATTTAGGAGAAATCCAATGACAAGGAGAAATGTAAATGCCATGAAAAGTCTTCTTTAATGCGCAACGTTTCGAGCAATACGCTCATCTTCAGGCTGTTTAATAACAATGTGAAATTAAAATCAATATTGAATGAAAAACAAACAGAAAATTTCTATAACCTATTCGTAAAGACAAATTTTAAAAGACTGAGAAAAGAGGGTTAAATTCTAAGTTATACAGATTTACATATAAAAATTAAGAAGTTATTTTTAAATACATGTAGTAAATGTGAAATTAATACACTGGAAAAATTACCAATAGTACACTGGAACAATGGAACTATCTACCTTACACTGCAGTATCCGAGGCCGACTAATTTGAGCAGAGGCACAAAGAACGGGAAACAAAGATGGCGAGGGATTGGGGAAGGAGGGATTATAAGGAATTGGGGAAGGAGGAGGGATCATAGCAAATTGAGAGGGACGGCGATGAGTCAACATTCAGACTAGGGGACAATGCTTTAATGAAAAGCGATTCTAAAATTCTTAGTGAGTTGGGACAAGTATTACAACCAAGAATTTTAAAATTGTCTAAAGTGACATCAATTTTGCATTTAATGCTATGTTCACGAATACTGAGGCTTCCTTAGTTTTTAAAATTTTACCTGTTCGGCCACTTATTCCCATATGCGAATAAAATCTAGCCCTGAGAGAGCGAACAGTGCTGCCGATGTAATTCCCAAGGAGACACCTGGGCAGGTAAATAAATATACAACACCGCTACGCAACGAGTCAGGGGTTCGATCCTTCGCTGAGAAAAAGCTACCTAAAGACGTTTTATTAATAAATATGATGCGGAAATCAGTATGATAAAAAAATTTCCTTAACAATTTTGTAAATTTAAGCTTAAATTCCTTATTCAAAGGACCCATTTCAGGTACCAAGAAATATTTTATATCCTTCGGCACTGTAATACATGGAAGTTGAGGGCTATAAACATTATTTAAGAAGGATCTAATTAGTTTGTCTACATATTGAACAGGAAAACTATTATTAGTAAAGTATGATCTTAGATTATTAAATTCATCATTAAGTAAGGTAAAATTAGAGGTCAAATTATATCCTCTGAACAGGAGAGTTTTAATACAAGACATCTTATAGTTGAAATCAGTAAAACTAAAAAAATTCATGCCCAAACCAGTGAAAGTGGGTTTCCTGTAAACTGATGTAGTAATAGAATCACCGTTTTTCGAAATTAAAAGATCTAAGAAGGGGAGGGAGCCATTTTGCTCAGTTTCCATTGTATACGTTATATTGGGGTGCAAAGAATTTAGGAAGTTAAAGAATTGTTGCGCTTGTACCGCATTATCAAAGACTGCTATCGAATCATCAACGAAGCGTCGATAGAAAATTGGCTTGAGATGAGTGGGAGATTGTCTAAAAATTACACTTTCTAAATGAGTCATAAAAAAGTCAGCTGCTAACGGTCCGACTGGTGATCCCATCCCTACCCCATCAATTTGTTGGTAAACCTTATTGTTGAAAGTGAAATAGCATTGTTTGAAGACCAATTCTAAAAGTTCCTTCAAATGAGACAATGAAAAACCATGAAAATTATCAACTGAGCTAAAAACCCTATCTAAAATAATGGCAATAGTTTCAGATACAGGTACATTTGTGAAAAGTGACTTTACATCAAAACTGACAAAAAACTTTTTTGAATCGAAGTTTTTACCCAGGAGGTCTTTTTGGAATTCAAACGAGTTATTTATAGTTAACAAATGTCAGTTCTCAATTTAACTCAAGAATTTTTTCTAAACTTAGAAATCTTAAATTTCAATCTTTCATATTTAGGAAGAGTGATTTGCAGTGTATTAAGAATTTGGCAAAGAACCAGGAGATTGTTGTGACTAGACCAGACAAGGGTAACGGAGTGGTTATTTTGAATAAATCGGACTACATAAACAAAACTAATGAAATCCTAAGTGATCTTACTAAATTCAAACAAATTCTAGAACCTGTAAATAAAGTCATTGTAAGGTTAGAAGACCAGGTTAATAGATTTCTGTCACGACTAAAGTCCTTAAAGATAATAAAAAATGATACTTACTCTCAGTTGTTCGCATCTGGTGCTAATCTTGCTCAATTATACTGTCTGCCTAAAATCCATAAAGCTGGAACACCTCTCCGTCCTATTTTAGCTTCGTATAACTTACCCACCTTTCAATTGGCAAAATTTGTTGTTCGTCTCCTGTCCCCCTTTGCGAAAAATGCTTACACTATAAATAACTCGTTTGAATTCCAAAAAGACCTCCTGGTAAAAACTTCGATTCAAAAAAGTTTTTTGTCAGTTTTGATGTAAAGTCACTTTTCACAAATGTACCTGTATCTGAAACTATTGCCATTATTTTAGATAGGGTTTTTAGCTCAGTTGATAATTTTCATGGTTTTTCATTGTCTCATTTGAAGGAACTTTTAGAATTGGTCTTCAAACAATGCTATTTCACTTTCAACAATAAGGTTTACCAACAAATTGATGGGGTAGGGATGGGATCACCAGTCGGACCGTTAGCAGCTGACTTTTTTATGACTCATTTAGAAAGTGTAATTTTTAGACAATCTCCCACTCATCTCAAGCCAATTTTCTATCGACGCTTCGTTGATGATTCGATAGCAGTCTTTGATAATGCGGTACAAGCGCAACAATTCTTTAACTTCCTAAATTCTTTGCACCCCAATATAACGTATACAATGGAAACTGAGCAAAATGGCTCCCTCCCCTTCTTAGATCTTTTAATTTCGAAAAACGGTGATTCTATTACTACATCAGTTTACAGGAAACCCACTTTCACTGGTTTGGGCATGAATTTTTTTAGTTTTACTGATTTCAACTATAAGATGTCTTGTATTAAAACTCTCCTGTTCAGAGGATATAATTTGACCTCTAATTTTACCTTACTTAATGATGAATTTAATAATCTAAGATCATACTTTACTAATAATAGT